>JAQFYT010001170.1:0-18038 GCA_034694925.1 Ceratophysella denticulata
GCGAGCGCTTGCTTACGGTTGACATTACGCGACAACGCGACGGGCCATGGTTGCCATGGCTTCTCTTGCTAGTTAACTATAATGTAATTAAATATGTAGTTCAAAGGATGATGGACTCAATTTTAGACGTAAAAAGTGCAATGTAGTGTATAATTAAATGACTGTAGTGGAAGCCTGAATAAAGGATTGTATATTTTAAATGACTGTTATTTGTAGAATCTAATTTGAATAAATACTAGATCGTTATATGTATCTGTAGATTGGAATAATGGATATTAAACAATGTAATTTTTATTGGAAGTCGTACTAATACTACACTCATTGATTTATTAACAAAATGTTTAACTTTTTTCGTAAAATGCATGAAACTAGACATGAACTATTCCGAAAAAGATACGCCGCGGTACAAATCACTACCTAATCTGTATGGTTTAGTCAATTACAAATTTAGTGCTCGCTTATTGCTCAAACTATTTACATTTTCCGGTTCTGGTTTATTGTTATTAGGTGGTGGGATTTGGGTTTGAGCAGTAATCGAGAACTCCGTCTGGATTTGATGTCTGGATACATGTTCCTTTTTCCCACTTGACATTAGTACTCCCACTACTGAGGCAAGTCTTGCAGGCACAGTTTCCGACGAGTTGACACATGACAAAGACTGTTTGAAGACTTGGGGTTCCAAGGGGAATACCAAGCAAATTAAGAGCCTGACCAGAACAAAAGCAGCTGGCGTAGTCGTATCCCTCTGTAATGTTGTTACGGCACTGCCCTGAGTGGTACAAAGCCGCTCGGCACTGGAGGTCGCAGTAAATGTCCCAGTAGCCAGAAACACCATTATTGTTAACGCCACAGGAAGTCAAGCTGCATTCTGTGCATGTGTGAAAATTGGACTAATTAGACAATAATCATATCTATCTCTAGGCATCGATTTCAAGAGAAAACAAGGACTAAGCCTAAGATTGCATGTAACATAAAAAGTAAAATTGTAAATTGTAATCAACTCACGATTAGATCCAATCGTGAAGAGGGTCAAGAGGTTGGCTAAGTCCGTGGGAAAGGGTGGGATGGTGGAGAGGAGAAGGCCTATGACAAGACTGCAAGTGATGTCGTTGGGGCCTTGGGAGAACTGAACGAGTTTAATGAGTAGTTGTTGCAGGCATTCCAGTTGCGTGGCCGGACGAAGTATGCCCAGTATTCCTGTGTCCACGGGTTGGCATGTGAAACTAAATTGCCCTTCTGACCCTTCTGTCGTGGAACTTCCAATAAGCAGTAAAGCAAGGGCTATGAACCCGCATGTCCACAACGCCCCTTTGGAATTCATTTCTTCAGGGTGCTAAACTGAAATCAATATTTTTGTATAAATCATATTATATAAAGAAATTCAATCTTCTGTTTAGGAATTAGGGAAGCACTTAATTATTTAGTATTTAAAGACTCAAATGCATTGTAAGTAGGTTTTAAATACATTGACCCTTGTAATGAGATCCAAAAATTGGTTCATTCTATGATTTTGCTCACTGGCTCTAAAATACAAGACATATAAATGCCCATAATGACACAGTTTAGTATAGAAATGCAGTCAACACTTTACTGAGCGAAAAGTTACATAAAGTTAACCATTTTCTGAAATTCTTTCATTGTTAAAGTGTTGAATAGTTCGAAGAAATATGAAAACGAAAATAAGTTGAAAGTTTGAAGTTCCTTCTCCAAATATATTTTTTTAAAAATACTTTCTTCTCCTACCAAAATCCAAACTACAAAATAAAACTGAGGTTAAGCGCAAAAAAATATATTTAAGAATTTCCACTTCCAAACACAACTCAAACGTTAATTTACCTATAAAATATTTCTCCCTGCGTCGTGCGTGTTGGATCTAGGTACAGTATTAGCAGTCAGCAGTATGAAAGTTCTGTCTCGACTTTTGTAAAATTCAGTAAAGACCGAACGTTTAAATACCTATCTCATTCGTTTTGATAAGAGTTCGTTTAGCATTAACACTTAACAAATAATTTGAGCCAGTTCGTCGTTTCTGAGTCGAAAGTCGAAACCAGGAAGCTACATGAGCTACATAATTTTGAGAAGGGGGTGAGATTTTGCTTGGACAGTGGATTGTATATATTTTAGTGCGATGAACTAAGACCTTCGTTGAATAACGTTATCCGGAAAAACAACTCAAGATTAAATTTAATTCTGGAAATAAAAATCATAATATGTTCATTTATACAAACTGTCAACGTAGTACCAAGAGTCTGCCTTACGGCAGCACGGAACCAAAAGGAATGATGCACAACAGAGCATAGCTGCAGTAGATAACGGTCGTAGATGGAGTGTAAATGAATTTTTAAGATTAACAAGACTTGGAGGTCGCATAGAAGCATATTCGCAACAAATTTACCCGTCAATTGTTGGGGTACAAATAGGCGGACATGGGTAGGTATCCCATTAACCCTTCCGGTCTAACTAAACAAAACATGAGCTGACCTGAAGATTACTTGAATTTGAACTGTTTACACGTCATGCTATTTCTATGAGCTTCTTTCATCCATCCTCGGGATTCTGTTGGGATCAAAGTTAAGTAATTGCGTTGCAGATCCACGAATGTTCACATTTGAAAGTGAAAGAGATTTTTACTAAACAAACTACATCTTACCAAAGTTCATCGAAGATACAATTTGACATCAAAATGAATCATACGAACCGACTGGGTTCATGGTCTCTGGAGGCATTGACTTACGTACCTACTTGCGTGTATAACTTTGACTGACTGGAGCCGGTAATCTCATTTTATAACCTCCCACGTCAAATACTTCGTTGCTAAAATTCTGCAAATATAGACATTCAATATACTGCACGACGTGAGACAGTAGACCTTGTAGACCTTGTAGAATTCTCGGGTTCGACTGTTCCTAGATCATATTTTATAACAAATTGTCTCGATTTTTAATGTGAAATGTTTTATTCACTATTACTCCACCAAATGCATAACTATGGTACATGCCTGCATTTGGAATCAAAATAGAAATTCAGAAAAACATCGCACAAGTACTATGGCAAATTGAATTTTGTTCGATTTGGCAAAATGTAGCATAAGAATATCTTGGTGGTTAATAAGTACCTGCCTTTATTAATCCGAAAGTGCATTAAGAAATAACCCTATCTGTCTGTCTGACTATTCGTCTTTCGTCCGTCTTAAAAATTGGACGGACTTATGCCACAAAGCCTCAACTCGCCACAGAACGCTTTGAAGTTGCTTTCCGGAACTCCAATTCAGTAGGTAACCAAGATCCTGCAAATACGGCTAAAACAAAGTTACCTTATCATATGAATCATATGCGGCACAAATTGGGCTGAGTCCCAATTTGTTTTACGTCAATGATGACAGTTTGTGTCTTGTGTCCACATAAATTACACCTTATGCAATTTCTTTCAATGGATAATTTCCTTGGATGGAGTTCATTCTGATATTGAGCTTCACCGATATTGACCTATGTGGTATGCTGTGCTAATGATTCATTGCCGCTCTTGTCAGAGTTCTAACATATTTCTCGGATAAAATTATTTTTTATTTGTCATTTAAATTGCGGATGCACTTAGACACCCCAGATACAAATATTAGCGTCGTGATCATTTGCCGGCGCAAACAACAATTAAAACGTATGTAATTCAAAACCATTCATTAACCTGGAGCATGGAACATGAGTTCTAAAATACGTTTTTACCCTGACGAGCAATTCAAATTGGAATTGTTGACATGGGCATTAAATTTCTATAAAAGTGGCACACCGCACACATTACAAGAGATCCAATTTTAGTGCCAAAGTAGAAACAATTTGCATTAATCCTTAACCGTCATTGAAGAATTAACTTCCTCCCATTCACCATGGGTCAAATTTTTGAAGAAACAGAAAAAGAAGAATTATTTTATTTAGAAATATGGAAAATATATTTTGAGTTCGGTTACTACCTTGGACTAATTCCGTTTCGGTTGAATAAGAGAACTAAACGAATTCAATCAACCAATGAAAAATCATGTCCCGAATCAGGGCAAAATTGTGGTTGGAATCTTTTAACGCAGACTTTCCAGCGGGTATTTTAATAAATCGCAATTGTTAACGATGTCTAGTCTTTGGCCGTTGTATATGCGAGATTTTATTTTCGCAGGCAATCTGTCAATTTATACTATGGTTCCTTATGATACCAAGCTTTGTTCTGCTTGGAATTGAGGGTTTGTATCACTGTGTCCAAATGACTCAAGGACCTATTTCCTACTTCACAATCGCGGACACCGTGTGTGTCCAACTGACCCTCTTTGGATTTGCATACATTGTATGGCGGAAGCATGACGCTATTTTCCGCGTTGTTCACCGAATTCAAGGTCATCATTCCGCCATGATATTGGATAGGTCAATTCAGAGTCAGAAATCTTTTATTGCTACTAACAGCGGAATTTCAATAAAAAAAAGGTATTTCTAATTACTCATAACACTTCTTCTGAATACATTTTTGAACAAAATTTAATTTTTTTTTAACTTTCAGAAGCGAATTGTTCAGTGTTTCTGTGTTCTGTACTTCATGCAAGTTGGCCTGTACATGTGTGAATACGCGGACTCAGGGATAGAGAAATACTTGGAATACCACACTGGAAAAATTCCTAATTTCTTGGCCACTACATTTGATCTAAATTCACTGGCTCTGAATTTAATTCGAGTTTACTTGTACATCGGGAAAGTGTTGATTTATTCATATTCCTACTTGTGGGAGCTCTTATTTATTTTGACAGTGTATCTTTGGAAGTATTTCGTACAAGATTTATTTGATGAGCTACGCCGGAGACGAAAGCACGAAATATCATTTCAAAACGATTTGCATGAGGTAATTGATCTTAAGGTTAGCTTTACTTTTCATTGATATTTTAGATCAGAATGATCAGGGTTGGTTTCAAAATTCATGTCACCTTGTGCATCTTGTGCTATATACTTAATCATAGGTACCTTTAGGTCCCAATCTTCTTTGAAACAGATTTTTATTGAAATTTTTAAATGGAAAATATTGCAATAGCTGACGAAGAGTTACAACGATCTATCAGAAATCATGAAGCTAATAAACCGGGCCATTGGAATTTTAAATTTCCTGTTTACTTTCGGATGCGTGACCTATTTTTGCAAATTCTTGAAAGAGCTAACCAGCTTACATCATCTTAGCAAAACGCGTAACCTACTGTTCTTCTGTTATTTCCTTGTGACGATTATCACGGCGTCGAGAACTCGACAGAAAGTACGTGGTCATTTAATTCGCTTTAAAATTCTTACAATTTGTTAGTTTTGGAATCTATTTTTGAATTACTATTTTGTAAATTAGATTCGAAATTTTTACCACACATGGATGAATGAGCTTAATTTTACTTCATTTACTCTGGTGTCACAATCACTGGAATTTACCAGTTTTATGCACAGATTCTCGTCAACTGATATTGGATTAGGGCTCGACGGGCTGTTTACCATCAATTTCCAATTCTTGGGATATGTAAGAATTCGAGAATATTTTAGCCACTTATTGTTGAAGAAATATTACAATCAATATAATCTTTATTTTTAAATATAATACAGCTTCTCAGCTTAATCGTCACCTACACATTAATCCTGTTCCAGCTTCAGCAACCTTAAGGTATCATCCGAAAAAACAGTGCAAAATATATAGCCTAGTATATATGATTATACGTCTTTATGATTATTCAACTATTTATGTTAAACTAAGCCATATTTGGCATATTCATGGAAAACAACAAGTTATAGTCAAATCAAAAGGAAAATAAATGTGACCTTATAAATAAGCACAAATCTAACATCCAACACGCGCACTGTCTCATCTCAAATGTCAATATTCGTAAACTTACCCTAATCCAATATCCAACCTTGTACTTTGCACGACATATTATTTACGACCATTCACTGCATGACATTTAATATTTGTTTGCTCATATCCTCCGAATTCGAGAGCGTGCCAAAGCGTTCAAGAAATTAAATACATATGTTCATATAATATCACACGTATCATATGCGTTGCGATATATATTACTACTGACACAGACAGCTCGTACCGGATGATGCACATTGCACAAATTCAATCCGTGAAGTATGACGAACTGTTTTCACGGCCATACTATGTAGATCAGTAATCCTTCATAAAATTATCATTCGAATAGGTTCGTGTTCATTTTCCAAAATATTACAGCAGTAAAATCTCAAATGCTGAGTTATTGGCTAATTTCCAACATTTTAGGAGGTTCCTGCCGTCGAACCCAATGCATAAATGTGTCAGTCACTTTTAGCATACATAGAAAAACGGAGGCTGTTTCTAAGGTCTTAGGTCTTGCCTGCAAAGCATGTTGATGTTAAACTAGGTATGTATGTACAGGGTGATTCAAAATGTTTTGCAAGAAAAATATGTTGACATTCGACCATATGAGTACGAATTATGTGCCAATAAATAGGCGTATATTTTGATCGAGTTATGAGGCTTGCTGACGGAGATATAGGTTATGTGCCACCCTGTATATGAAATAGGAAATGCTTATAAATAGCATTTCTTCTCTGCTCTGTTCAGTCTGCTACATTTTAGAACACGCATGCTAAAATAAGTAGAAAATCTGATCTGTTCAATGAGCACAGACAAGGTCTGATCTTGAACATGCTCCGTCGTTGATCATTCTGTAGATTTCTGGGATATTCTACCATTCCGTTTTTAAAAACAGTATTGCTCAGAATGTTACGAGCTCAAAGTGTTTGTCTAAAATATTGAATTTATTCAGTTATCTAAATATTCCTCAACATGGATCACTGCATTTGCAACGCCAAGACTTGTGGTTGTATTAAAACCCAAGCACAGCGAAGTAAATATTTAACTCCATTTACAATTACCGGAGTCCTATGTGGAATTGCGTTGGGTTTCGGGCTTCGGGAATTGAACGGCGGTCGATGGCCAGACCGTGACGTTATGTATGTCAAGTTTATTGGAGAAATATTTCTACGTATGCTCCGAGTGTTGGTTATACCTTTGATCGTTTCTTCAGTCGTCGCTGCAATTGCTTCACTCAATGTCGAGAATTCTTGTCGAATTTGGTCTAGGGCTATTTTTTATTTTTTCACAACAACTGTTTTTGCGGTTTTTCTGGGTGTTATTCTCGTGACGGCTCTTCAACCGGGTCAAGTTTGGAAAAAGAACTTTTATGTGCAAGAAATTAAGGATTTACCCAACATTACAAGTGTGGATACTATGTTGGATCTTATCCGGTAATTAAACTAGCTATGCTTAAATAAGTACTGCTAAGTTCAGTGCAAAAATAAGATATTTTTTAATATATTGATCTCCGCGTTTAGGAACATGTTTCCCCAGAATTTGGTGGAGGCTAGTATTAGTCAATACCAAACTGTACTCAGGTTACCGGAGTCTGATGGAAATTCAATTCCCAATTCACACTCAATTTTTGGTGTTGGTTCTGAAGAAAGTATCAAAAATGCGACAGGTAAATATAAAATACGTTTAATTGCAAAGACAACATAACACAAGAATAATAGATAAATCATTCTGCAGCTATCGCCATCATCATCTATAATTCTAATTTTTCGAAATTTTTTGCTGCGAAAACTCTGGTCCTGCTATTTCCAACGGTTGAACATCACGTTGCGTTAATTCATTTTTTGTATGAAACTTGATAAAATTTTACAGACAATATCCCGATTTCGGAATGGAACATTGGGTTCAAGCAGGAGTCCAGCACCAATGTACTAGGGCTCGTCGTATTCTCCATGGTACTTGGAATCACGCTCGGTAGAATGGGACCACAAGGAAAACCATTGCTGGATCTATTCACGAGCTTATCCCACGCTATGATGTTCATTACTAATTGGCTCATTTGGTAAATTGCATTCGCATTTTCTATCGGAATACGAAATAAGTATGCACTTCTGGTTGTGAAATTTAAAGAACTTATGTGAATTTCCTTACAGTATATCCCCCATTGGTATATGCTTCTTGATTGCTGGAGAGCTTGTGGATGCTGAACCCGCGGGAGCTATTTTGGAGAGATTAGGAATGTATATTGTGACGGTTATCTTGGGACTGTTCATTCATGGATTTGTTGTCCTTCCGTTTGTGTATGGATTCATGGTACGTCGATTGCCGTTTCGGTTTATTTTCAACATGACTCAAGCTCTGGCTATGGCGTTTGGCACAGCGGCAAGGTATTCATAATTTATATTATCGATTTGCGGAATCATTTGAGTACCTTCCTTAATTTCGACTATTTGAATACTTTATTCCCATTAGTTTTGCAACACTGCCCGTCACCATCGGCTGCGTTGAGAAATTCAATGGCGTAGATCCAAACATTTCCAGATTCGTCTTACCGTTGGGGGCTACAATAAATATGGACGGAACGGCGTTATATGAGGCAGTTGCAGCCATCTTTATTGCACAAGTTCATAATGTCCCAATTACTGCTGAGAAAATCGTAATTATTGGGTAATAACTTATAATAAGCTAATTCTAGTCAGCACTGACGAATGATGAACCTAATAATGACAAATCGTTTGACAAAAATTGTAATATCTTAAGCGTCCTGTCGGCAGCAGCTAGCGTGGGTGCGGCAGGAATTAGCGGTGGTGGACTCGTAACGATGGTCATGGTTCTGAATGCTGTAGGACTTCCTGCTGAATATGTGGCACATATAATCGCCGTAGATTGGATCATGTAAGTTCAAGCGCTTTCGATTGAATTACCTTACATTTATGCACTTAAAAATTAGACTGTCGTCCCTACACAGTGACCGTTTTCGAACAACCGTAAACATTATGAGCGATGCTTTTGGAGCTGGAATTATCAATGAATTGATGAGCACTGAAATCACGGCTGATAAGAAGAATCAAATGAATAAAGAAGACTTGGAATCTTCACATCTAGTCTCTGACCCTGCTGCAGGGTCGGATGGAAATCTGAGTGAGCAAAGTAATCCGGATTTTGAAGCTTTAGGAATTAGTAGCCATGCTCATCGACCTGTGTCAGTTACCATTTCGGAAGCGGATGAGCATGAAGAAGGCATGGCGGAAAAATTGAATATGTTTTCAGGTGCATGGAGAAATGTTTTAAAATAAATTGTTAGTTACTTAATTGCTAACATTGTGTAGCTTATATTACTGTATATGCACATAATTAATGAATCAAAATATTTTCCTGGCTTATTTAAACAACTTTTAGCCTAAACATTTTAACAACTTTTTACTTAAAAAGTCGGTAATCATTGATTTTAATCGAAATTTGTTTGGTGATTCAAGTGAAAAAAGGTCAGGGTAGGCTCTATTAAGTGTACTTAGGTTAGGTTAGGTTTAAAAATCCAGGATACAGATAAAAACGTTGTCTATTTAGGATAAAAGTTGTTAAAAAATTTAAGGCTAAAAGTTGTTTTAATTAGGCTACTTAAATTGGCACCCATAATTAATCCTGGTGAATTCAAACAGCTCTATCAGATATGAAACCTAATAAAATATGTGTCAGATGTACCTATACGTTCTTAAAGAATTACACGTACAATACTCTTAACGATTGATTGCAGACAAAATATAGCTAATAATTTCGTGCAAGAATATCCTGTTGATCATTGAAAACATGGTAGGTCATAATGGGATGTTTGTCACCTTCTGACTCGTGGTGTCGTCTCCACTTTTCAATTTGAATTAATTTGAAGCAAATGAAGCACAGGCTCCCCACGATCAATAGGACCAAGCCACAGAGCAAATACAAAAGTCCAGTTAAACCAGTGTCCACGCCTGGTACGGTACAATTAGCAGGGGTGTTATTGTCAGCATTATTTGCAGCAGTATTAGGTTCACTTTCGCTGGGATGCGCAGCATTGTCGTAGTCCGTCGGGTACGTGTAGTCATGGCCGTAAACACTGAATCCGTCGAAGTAGTCGTCCCTAATTGTCGTGGTATCTTCAATAATATTGGTATCTGAAGCCGAAGTGTTATTTGTGTCATTGTGCTCTTCCTGCCAGGCGTATGGTAGAATATGTGTGACGGTCAAAGGGCTGCAGTAGTGGATCGACCCTGATTTGAATACCGTTTTCTGATTGTAATTCAACCTACAGTGACACGGTAAATGAATTCGGAGAGCTCCAACCGAAGAATTTGTAGGGTAATGGGAATTGATATTCAGAATTTCTTCAGGTTTTCCATCGCATTGAACAGAGATGGTGCGATTATTCAAGAATGTTCCGGTGACAACGACCGTAAAAGAATTTACCGTTCGGAAAATCGGGGCATTGGAATAAGGCAAGCATTCCAGATGACAATGAGCCGCCACATCGTCGCGGCGGCTAAGCAGAAAGCTTGAAAGGCAATGATTGACGCTGAATGGCCAGTCACTGGTATACCGAGGAAGTTGGCACAACTCGTTTGCCTTGCAGTGAAAATTCGGTGAATCCAGAATTTGACCGGATGCATGCTCAAATACGACTGTTTTATCGGATATTTTGGAAGCGGAACAAACTTCAGCCTCGGATTTCAGGAATGGGAGAGCTTCTACACGGATATGCTCGTATTTCGCTGTATTCTCTACCAGAGGGACCAGAATTCGGACCAGTAGAGATCCAGAATCGGTGAGGACACAGTCCGTCAACGGAAGCTTGTAATACTTGACCAGTACATTGGTTGGAATTGATAGTTTATAGTTGACCCGAGTAGCTTTACGTTCAATATCGGTAAGTATGGCAGTAAGCTTCTGTGCACTGACCAACGTAGAAGGCACTTGTCCCGCACGACAGTCACTCATAGCGTTAACCCAACGCTGACTCTCCATGAGGTTGTTGACGAGGAATATCGCGTAATTGGCCGTGTGAGCATTGAGTGCCGCGACGTCGTCCGTTTGAGCGTCCGTCTGATCGTAGAACGTTCGTTCGACGCTCGCAGTAAAATTGGCATAAAATCGTTTCAAGTTGTGATCTTTTTCTTGAATATTACGGGTAACGGAAGCCATATTACCAACTGAACATTCAACCAATTTTGACATATAAGTTTCAATGTTATGGGCAGAAACCTTGAAATCGATAAAATGCTGGGTGAGCTCATCACAGAAATTGGGTGAATCGATGGTACGATGAAGACTTCCTGGAGCGATGGGGACCGGGAGTGTATTCCAAGGTGTAAAGTTACCAGAGAAAGTACCGGAAACAAGGTCCTGAATGAAGAATGTTGGTGGGCATACTTTGTTGAAAATGGGTTTCTTACAGAAGTCGAATGCGGAGTAATGTGGGGTCAGAGTGAGAGCGGGCACGTCAAACTTCGGGATTTTGTATTCCAGTAGGATTGGAGCGTAGGTGTTGTAATAGATTGGGGATTGGGAAGTAAGATTTTGTTTGAAAATTCCTGGAACGTACTCGGTATCCGAGACGTTTTGTGCAGATAAATGGGGTAGGGTAATTGTGAACAGGTACGTCAAAATGGCACATGCGGTGGTGCTGGACACAGGCTTCATTTTGTAACCGTCTCCTGAAATTTAAACAAAATGAATCACAAATTATAAATTTGAAAATTGAACGCGTGTACTCCAGAAAAAAAAACAACAATACATATTTTAAGCGTACTGAATATGTTACGACATTGAAGAAACCATGAGACAAATACACTCACCGTTGCAAATGCCTGTGAATTTCGATAGCCACGGCACGGAATTCTACTGGTTAAAAACCAGCTATCTTGTATGTACCTACTCCCCGGATTTTGATTCAAGACTAAAACGTGATTAAAATCAATTTCAAGATTTGCAATGTTACTGGTATGTACTAATCACAACTATTGAGATTCAGCTATTCAGCGATTGACATTGAAATGGTTGATTTAGAAATCTTACCTTATGAGATTGTTTTTGGATTCTGCTGATCTATAAATTCCTTGGAGGATTCATGGTTTGCCAAATAAGCTCTTTCGCATTTAATTTATTGCTGTAATATTTGATGTACAGATGACAGATTAAGATTATTGTGTCAATGCCAATATACTATTTAAATGGTAAGTCAACAAAAGCTGTTGGTTTGAGCTTCCTGGATTCCGAGATTTATATCGCAGGAATGTGGCTTACCCTGAATTTAACTTAGGTAGTACCGCTCAAGAAAATGCTGAAGACGTAAGTCACACGTTAATGTGATAGGCGATGCCACATGATCCTCATTCATAAAGCAGATTCAATTAGTAACTTTCTAAATTGCAGTAAATGTACTTGCATAACGTATTTGAATGTCAATACAATTTCGGGATTCAACTATATAAAATCATAAATATTAGCATTTCAAATGTGCTTTGCATACATTACGCAACTTAGAAGCATTTAAGACAGGAGGACAGACTTGAATGTAAACTTAGTTGAATAACTTACAAAAATTTAAATACTTAAGCTTAAAAATATCATAACCTATTTATGCTTACGAAAGTCATCACAGTATGAGTCACTAATGTAGGTAACTCACGAAAACGACAAAGAAAGACGAATATCATGGTGAAAACAGATTCTAATATTTGTTGAGGTGCTCAGTGCTCGTCTTTTGACACCGAAGTTTATTTGTTTCAGTTCAGACTAAACAAGGCATAAATCATCACGTGATAAATTGTAAAATATCTTATTGTTATAAAAGATATTCAATTTCCGAGTTAGATTGAGAATAACGGGGAATTTCTTCGTGACTCAACCCCCAGCTAAATACAATTTGAGTAATTTAGAAGCATGAATCATGTTAATTAATCTCATTTATTACCCGAAACGCATTCATTAAAAGTGTGGTACACAATATTCCAATAAGTCGAATCCACAAATAATTGCTGTAAAAATCATTTGACGTGCTTTCAACTCGAAGAATAGAACTTGTATAAGTAATACGACTACTATGCGAGTACAACAGTTCACAAATTCTAATATGGGAAATGAAATACCCCTTAGGTAACTGACAAAACTGTCGTGTAACTTCACTCACGGTCTACCACGTTTCAAGAGTCAAATTGGTTCGGTTAGGTTCTAAAATGTCAAGTTGGGTTAACTAAAGTCAGACTATGCCAGGCTTTCAGCCTAACCTCAGCATATATTAGCGTATAGTTGCACATGTCTCTATGTATTCCCATATATTTCCGTGTTTGTATATCCTTGTGTACATTGGCATATATTTGCGTGTTTGCATATTATCCTTGGATATGTTTGTAGTTATTTGCTTTTATTATCGCGATAGCTTTCATGCATTATGCATAACAACATGTCTGATTCTGTCTGAATCAGGAACCGCGGTCAAATATCGGACCAATTTAATACCGCACGTTCTTGCTTACTGCTCACTAGTTTATACTTCACCCTACATCAAACGTGGTTTTTGGTTTTGGTTCATTGTCGTCGAATCTTAGTTGCTTATCCTACTGAAACTAGAGCCAAGTAAAAGCAAACTCATCAAAAGCGTCTGTTTGTATGAGTCATGTGTTATTCCTTGTTCCTGAGTAAGTACGGGTAGGATAAATACAATAGCCTAGCACAACGTGTATGTACAGAATTATGAATCCAAATTCAGCAGCGTTTAGCCAGATCCAGTATAAAATGACGTAATTATTTAGGTAGTCGTAGTTAAAGGACATACATATCATGAAATGACTTGAGAACGCTCGTCAGTAGAAATGAGCCTAATTTAATCAAAATTCTGTAACCAGTTGTCATTTCAAACTCTGTCCAGGCATCCATCCGGCTTCCAAGTCATTTACCAAGAGCTATAATTTATTAAATGTTACAAATCAAAACGAGCCGAGTCAGCATCCAGTGAATGTTAAGTTACTACCTAAACTTAAATTCTACTTGTGTCGTGGCATTCATTCCGCTTCGGTAAGTTATGCATTTATTAACAGTACCTACCAATTTCAAAAATGATTTGTGTTCCGCATTTTAAAATATTGCATTTCGAATGTTACATTGCATGACTCAAACGAAGTAACGCAACGACATACACAAATTCTGTAAAACTAATCGTCCGCATTGGTGTTTTAAAGTTCAAAGACAAGGTCAATTTGCATCACTTTATGACATTGCATGTTTTAATGACAATAAAGCGTGTATGTTGACTATGCCACAAACTTTAATTGTCTATGTATACGGACGGATCGCGAAATCAGTGTGCATCATCTTGTGCGTATGTATGTATTTTGCCCTTATCTAAGCATATCTTCCAATCTAGAGTTTACGTCGCCTCGTCAGAAAATTTCAATTGAATTTCTAATGTATGAACCGCAGTTTCTGTTAAAAATAAGGTAGGTAACTATGTATATTACCATTATTTCAGGCAAAGATGAAGACCTGTATCTCTATACTGTGTTTGACTCTATTTCTACTACCCATGAGCGACTGTTCCGCTGCTGTCCCCGTATCTGGCATATCTGAAACCGTCCTTGACGCCTACTTGTACCAAAGCTACACAACCTTAATATACAATTTCAGCCTACCCACGACTTTTGACCAGGATTCCTTAACCTTTCAGCCATTTGTCAGCAAATTCCAGCCTTCCCTTGGTTTCTGCAACAAAACTGAATTTGGAAATCAATGCCCACAAATCTTCTACCTGAACAAACTCCTCAAATACACATTTCCGGCATACTTCCAACAAATATTTGGAACAGTTAGCAATGAGCCTATTGTAGCTGATTTTGATGAAATTGGACCGCATTTTGGTGGAATCGTAAGCGCAAGTCCAGGTGTCGTCGAAGATTACATCAAGAAGCTTCAAGTTTCTGAACTCTACGGAACAATTATTCGGCGTCCAGATAGCTCCAAAGATATTCGTCAGTTTTACACCAACTTTTCAGTGAACACTGGGAAAATGTATGATAGTCTACTGAAAAATACAATTTCTGAATTCGTGGCAACTCAAAATGTCCATCAGAGCACGTATTCAATATTTCTGCTCAATCAGCATTTGGAGAACACGAAATTGAAGGAAGCCGTGGCACACTGTCAAGCTGGAAACATTCCTTCGGCCCTAATTCCAATGACGGAACTCCGAAATCAGCTCATGTCCAACAATGAGCTAACACCAAAAGACTTCAAATTAACAATTTCTACAAATTCCCCTGAAGCGTATTACAAACTTCCGGTAGCTGATTGTACTTTTGTTGATAAGAAGCATTTACTCGTTCGGATCCAAGTACCCTTAGCAAGTTCATCAGAAGACGTCAAACTCATTCGACTGGAAGCCATACCTTTTCTCCGTGATTCCGAAATATGCTTCGTGAACCAAATTCAAAATAAGGTCATACTTGTTCAAAATTCTAAATATTTCTCGGAATCAACCTGCAAATCGAACGAACTTTGTAAACTACCCAAATACGGTGGCAGCTGGGATTTTGCATTTAACCCATGCGTTTCAGCATTTCTACAGAATTCTACTGAAGGCATGCTAAACCATTGTAAACTTGATTGTATTCCGTTCGACAGTACTGTACCAGTTTTCAAACGAATTTCAAGTGACAGGGTTATTCTGTCAGCAACAGCTGCCGGGATGCCATTCCCAGTATTTCTCCACTGCAACGGAAAACCCACGGAGGTCATCAAGGCTATGAGCGAGGGCGCCCTGGACCTCACCATCCCCTGTGATTGTGACATTGTCTATAATTCTAAGGAAGTATTCAAAGCTTCATCGCCGTGTTCAAACAATTTTACGGCTCGGCCTATTATTCCTTTCGCGTGGAAAGAAGCAGGGGCGGGTACTGGTGCGAATCCGGAAGATATCATCGGCAATGGCGACCATCCCAAGAAACATGCAATTAACTGTGACCAGTACTGTAACAACCACAGCAACAGCACCTTGTTCACACTATTCTTCGTTATTTTGGCTCTGGTAGCCGTTGCAATTGTTCTGCTGTTTGTATTTATATTGAAGCTAATTAGATTGGAGCGACGGGTAGATAAACCTTTGGCCAGTATTTCGTTTGCTAACAATATTTATGATGAACCGAGATTGTTGTATAGTCCGTGATTTTATTTTATTGTTGTGCTAAATCTTATCCTATGTTGTTGTTAACTTGGTATTACCATTTATTCTGTTAAACTAAACTAAACTAAACTACTAAGTTCGCTTTAAATTTATTTTACACTTGTATAGCTGTGCCTTTAAATCATTAGCAATACTGTATATTTACAAAAGCGAAGCTAAATTGAATTACAATAAAATTTTAATTACGACACTAAACCATTCTTACCAGCATATTTGCTTTAGTGCATTATTTGTGCTTCGTCTAATAAATATATTGCTCCTAGATTTACAGCTGAGGTTGAGTTTGCTCAATTTAAGAATTACAATTCATAATCTTAACAAGGCTTCTCAAATACAAATGAACCGGTACAAATGAATTTGTAAGTACGGTACTGAAAATTCAATAAACAAACAGGAAATAAAAGTACCTACTTAAATTGTGTAATATATATCTGTAATAGCTAGCCTCGGTTAGTGATCGAAGTACCTCACTTTGAACATGTCAATATCAAATGCAAGTAATTCCTGAATTAACTAAGCTTAGTACAGATATTAGCACTTGTATTAATTGAATCAATTAAACGAAGTATTATCTATGACTTAACAGGGTTCTTAGTTTTTAAAAAAGGGACTTTGCAATCTTGGAGTCTGCTGAAATGATTGCGTGATTTTTTTAAATTGTATATATTTATTTGGTTTTATGGGTTATGAACCTACTGAAATTGGGGAATCAGTTATGATAAACCAAAGAGCAAATCCAAGTTCCAACGCGTTCAATATTCTGATGTGAAACTAGAGTCCTTGCAATTTAAAAAGAAAGAATTTCAAGACATGTGCATACATTTCAATTGCAAATACAATTAATCCGATCATACTAAGAGATGCCCATGCCAGAAACACTGATAGTAGTTTCCAATTCACGACTTGGAAAGCAAAAGGTTTCCCTTCCTCATCTTCACGTAATGCCAGGTTGCGTATAGTTTGAAAAGTCTTCGTAAATCTTGCAAATTCGTAAAACATGCTCAGTATTCCTGACTCCCGAAACAGCTCCAGAGTCTTACCGAGTTCGGACCGTAGCAATCCAGAAATTATGAACAAGTTCTCCCAACGGGTAACGTCTTCTTTTAACAAGTGACACTTTACATCCAGGAATGAGTTGTCCATCTCTTCCTGGATTTCCATCAACTCATCAGCTACCCCGCTGTATGATTCATTGCAATACGAAAGACGCGCAAAGAGGTGTTCTTTTGGCATGTTAAGAAAATATTGTGAACACTTGGCCTTAATATCCGAAACATCAGTCAAGTTGATTGTGAAAGGGATGTCTGCAAATTTAAGGAGTTGTTCAATGCTCACGAAGAGGACACGGTAGCCAGTACTGAACAATTCGTTCACATAACTAAGTACAAATAACTGTGGCGGGACCGTTAAGTAACTGGAAATTATACTTTCGTAGCAGCAACTGATCAATATGGTCATAAAGATATAGAGAATGAGAACCTTTTTTCTGTTGAAATCCTCGGATGGTTGTCTGAATAACGTAGCAAATACTTCAATCCAGTTCCCTTTGAGAACCAATGTTAGAGAAAAGAATGAAATACCGATGAGGGTCCAGAAGGAAAAGTCGAACGGGATAGTCCAGAAGGTAATATCAAATGATTCACGACTGTCAGCTCTTGTGCAGTACAAAAACCTATGCTTGGTGTAGTCCCTTAGAAATTGAACAAATGCTTTCTCCGGATGAGACTAAAATATTAATTGATATTTTGGGTTCCATTCAATCGTGTTTTCGGCTTGCCATGGCATCAAGTCAAAAAGCAATGCCTCCGCTCTGTGTTTTCCTGGAATGTTGACAGCAGATGATATGAAGGCTGAAATTCTCAGGTAGCCTACGCTGAGATTATGTCTTACTAGCCTGATACCCCCGCTTAAGCGAGGAGGTCTTCAGAACTGATCACTAAATCGTACTGCACACGTACTTTGTTGGAAAAAGTCGTTG
>JAQFYT010001171.1:0-18029 GCA_034694925.1 Ceratophysella denticulata
TATATATATATATATATGCTCCATACAAACATCAGTCACCTAACAGTCACAGTGAATACATAGTTTCTTCTTGACTCATTTAAGACACGAGAATAGACTTGTCATATGATCAATTCTGACAAACTCCCAACCAGAATTAAGTAAAAATTAAAATATTCCCTTTTGGTACAGTACAAAAAACTCATGCTTCCGATTCCGAGTTGTAAGTACTCCAAAAATGTGAGAATTGAGAATCGTTCTCGTTCTATACAACATGGTTTTGGGAAACAGCGATCTGTCAAATCAGAGCGAGAGTGAGGAATCATCCATAGGTAATCATCCATCCCCTACCATCCTAGTCCACGGCAGAAATCGAAACGTTGTCATCTTGTAGAATAGAAGACCACAGACGTGTACCAAAGGCAAAAAGCGAGGAAGAAATCAATTGCAAAGTGTTTGCAGAATCATCCATCATCCGGCCTGTCTTAGTTTCCTGGATTTTGTTGTTGGTGGGGTTTGGGTTTGAAATTCCACACAATTCAATTCCCAACCTATTTTCATCATCACAAAAATAAACGAAGACCAACAGGACAATCCACTACCACGTGAAAAAGTAGATGGAAAGATAATCGAGTTGGGTTCCCATTTCCTTTATCCTCTCACTCAACTCACAATTAGTATTTAGGAGTCAATTATTTTCTTTCGAAAAGCCAGCTTCTAAAAGATTTGCAATAAAGTATATTAATCTGCAAGTTGAGCAGAACACGGAACGAATAACTGTATCAAGGCTTCCGACAGACAGATATGTACAATCATTTACATTCACTTTATTGTGCCAACTTGAAATCATGGCAATAGGTTGTCGTCTCACAAAAATTCTGCATTTATTGACTTAATACGCGCTCCAGCCAGAGCCAGATGTAACTAGAGTAGTCAATATTTGTAAAATTCCGACCACACCACAACGTATCCAATCTGCTATATCTATCTGTATGTTAGATCAATTGGTTAGAATTCGAATTTCCGAATCCAAAATCCAACTCTTCTCTTCGGAAAACGGTTAAAAGAGTCCCGTTTCAATCCCTGGGAATTTCAAATATTTCCCATTCCCCATTTCCCTGCACTAGAATTAGATTTAGCATTTAGGAACGTTTTCCAAAAAATATGGGTACCTTCTTAGATCAGTAATCAATCGAAGTACCACCCTAAAAAATCAAACTGCATATTATTTCCGAATAGACAGTAAATAAAGTCATTTTCCAACGAAACACCGAAATATCCCTATACATTCCGGAGTTCAATCAACGTACGACCAAAATTCAGTAGGAACAAGAAGGCGAATTCAGATAACAGGTCTAAAATGAAATGAAAGCTTCAGCGCATAAATAATTGATCGTAGTACGTATGTATCGTCGTAAGTACATTTGCTGAAATTAAAAATTCTCCCGTCTTTCCCTGTCCGGCAAAGTTTCCAACACATACCTATGCAACGCATGATATCAAACCGTACAAACGAATTAAGGCAATACAAACTAATTCGGTAATAAGCTCTAACCAAAGGTCAATTCGGTCAAATTTAACCTCGCCATCCAAAACTGCTAAAAACGACTCCAATCTCCAAAGTATCTCTGTTAAATATAATGTTATTCATAAAGATATTTATTCAAGACGCTATTCTTTCCATGCTTCATCTGATCATCTGTTTACGGCAGCCAAAGAGCGTTTTCTTTCATTTTTTAGTTAGAGTAAACAAGTGTTGAGTAAGTAATACTATATTTTACCAACTCAATGTTTTGGTCGCATTCTTGCTAACAATAATTTCAGGGTTCATAATTAGCATTCAGTATCACCAAATTATATTCCTGCTTCCTGCAGAAGGAATACAGTACATACAAACAAAATAATGAGGTACATCGCTGTGCAATGAGGTGATTGGAAAATGAGACACGCGACGTGACAAGTTCTTACAGCGAAAACCTAAACGCTTGACTGAGGTGTAGAAGCAGGCAAATGGTTTAAAAATCCTTGCCTGAGTAACCTCAGAGGATAACATGAACTATCGAACTTGTAGCGTAGCGTGTATTTAGGTCTTTAATTTAATGCTTGAAAATACCGCAATGGGTACATATAAAGTATAAACACAAATATTACTTCACTACTATCTTATTCAAATATAGCGTTACATGACGTAAATACTTCAGCAAAGAATAGAGATGACGGGGTCTGTAACTTCCCATGCTAATACATGATACTTCAGTAGGTATGTATAAGCTGATGCTGTATGCTGTGATTCTACAATCCGCAAGCAAACACAAAATCTCTTTTTATTGTACACACTTTACTTTAGGCACGCCTCAACTATTTATCTATCATTCAGACACACATCTCCGCGTTTCCGTCTCTCCAGTAGTAGTGCAATGCTCAGGGATTAGGATTTTAGGATTCCAACTTTACCTTGCTAATTTACAGTTCTTTACATTTCATCATCATCATCATGTATTTATTGACATGGCTAACGCCCAATCAACAAAATTCTTTACATTTAATTTGAGATAACCTCACTTACAAGCATCAAATAACACAGTGGTAAGTACTGACAAGAAACTAAATACTGATATACTCGCTCACAGCATGCATGCCATCCTCGCGTGTATTGTTCTTATTCTGTAACTCTTGCATGTAAGGAAAACGTACAAAATCTCCCTGGTTCCTTAATATGTACAGGGATAGTTAGGTACACTAAACATATTGAATTAGAAATTAATGAACGCCAAACGTCAGACCACAAAGTGGGGAGATTCACGGCAGGCCCGGGTCTCGGCTAGCGTACGTAATTATATAGCAACTAGGCCACATTCCGCATGCGACAAGGGTAGACGAACAAGTAACAAGGTGACCTCAAGTAGGCGAGAGGACAGGTGGCGACAAGAGTCAGTCGTCGAAGTTAATTAATTTTTTACCTAACCAAATTGGCGTATGTGTGACGGAGACTCAATAATTTAGTTAAGTATTCCACGTTATTCACTTTTGAGCCTTATCTAAATATCCAGTCAGTAAGTAAATTAAGACCATAACAAGCAACGTCCGATCTAACACTATGAAACGCGTCGCTGTTTGAGAATAAACACAAAATTCAGAAATACAAAGCGGACACGAACTCTGGATTTGAGAAACTAACTA
Organism: Ceratophysella denticulata; assembly: GCA_034694925.1. Taxonomy (NCBI): domain Eukaryota; kingdom Metazoa; phylum Arthropoda; class Collembola; order Poduromorpha; family Hypogastruridae; genus Ceratophysella; species Ceratophysella denticulata. Next base: position 3,160 of record JAQFYT010001171.1, read on the forward strand.
GTATAAGATCTCCGACCCTATTAGTCCTTAATTCAAGTTCTTGGCTGAGAAAATATATGTAGCTAAACCTTAATTCTGTTCTGTATGCAAACAGCACAGTCAACTAACCTCGGTTTCATGCTCGCCGTAAAGAATGAAATTCATTCCGTAAATATCCATTTGGCCAAAGACATTCCACAGAACACGACAGGAAAACCGGAGCAAGTCTCTACCTCAACCCTGAAGCATTTGCTGACACAAAATTAAGACATCGCGATTTGCAGCCCAGAACAAGCAAGGTGAAGCTTTTGAATTTAAATTACTGTTTAAGAGAATAATATACTTACCCTCTGTAGAGTATCTTTTAGAAGGGAGTCAAGAGTCAACGGAGGAAAAATTAAATTCACCGATATGGCCCGAACTCAATTGTCAATGTCAATGGAAGTACTTGCCAAGCCATGTTTGACCTTAGTTTAGAGTTGCACCGCACAGATATGAGTAAGAGAAATAAAGTAATTGAAATCATGAGATTGATACAGGCCGGATATAGCAAAGCAACACCAATGAAGCCACTCAAGCTACCCGATAGAGCTAAAAGGTATAGGTATAGAGCTAAAAGGTACATATTAACTGCATTTAAGTACTTAACTCAATCATTAGCAATTCCAAAATGCGTAGGTACTGCGTTTATAAACTAAATCATCGCTTTCAGTACTAATTGTAAGTATAATTCCGGGCAGATTGGAAATAACACACCACCCTAAAACAGAACACACATGAAATAAGGCCGATCAGTATACCGTTTAATCAATCTAAACTAAAAGATATTCCTTGCTCTTTGAGTGCGAAGCTAAATTCTACAACTAAATTATTGTCATTTTGCGCCCTGGTTCACCATAGCTGATCCCACGCTCAACGATGCACAAATTATGCCTTTCATCTTTTCTCTTCAGATCATTGCATTTGAGAACAATGAGAGGAGCTCTAACACCTTAGAAACAGGAACACCAAGATTTGTGAATTTATTTCAATTTTGCACGTCTCCCTAGTCATCCCAGGCCAAGCAATAGGTACCTATCAATCCAGAATGACTTAGCAGAGCGACCATGAACACCTCCGTTTTCCAAGGAGCCATGACTAAAAATAGCAAATTGAGTTCGACTTGACACTTGGCTGAATTCATTTGTATGTATTATGACTACTCAAAGTAGTCAGCGCTGTTGTCAAGCGACAGGGTAACAGGGTTAAGATTCGCATAATTCCGTAACAGGAAACCACTTCATCCGTAGCCGAGCAGATTTACCCACAGCCACAGCTCCTGAACCCCGCCAACCTCATGATTCACAGCCCTAAAATTGTCAATTATTTAAATTCATCTGCATAATCTCGCCCAAGGACCAGCACCAATCCATCACCCATCATCACCCACACAATTTACTCGTTACTCGTGTATGGATATCAATAGGAATAAGTTTTCAAGAATTTCTCAACTTCTGGGTCCTACTGACTAGATTTTTGAATTAAAGATTTGCTGAGATTCTTCATTAAATATTATTTTACAAGCTCAATTTCTGAATGCGACTTTTAGAAATGTAGCTCCACCTATTCGAATCTCTCAAACTTCTTGAAGACAGAACCTACAAATTGCGGTTGATGTCAGTTCTGATTTGATTGCCCATTTTGTAAGAGAAGTTATTAAGTACATATTATAGACAGTGGATATTCAAATATGGATACAGTCTCGAATCACTAAAATGTTGAGCTATTTAGTTCATTTATTTAACAACAAGACAACAATATAAGGAGTAAAAGACTGTAAGATACATTAAAAATTCTTAGGAATAATAAGAAGTAAAACGGAAAAACAAAGGATTATTCTCTCAGACAAAAAAAATATCATTTATCATTTATATTCAGATAAATTAAGTACTTAGGTAAGTACATCAGTTTATGATTCCATGTCATGCGCCATGCGCCATATGCAAGTAAAATCCAAAAAACACAACACTACCAATACCAATGTGAATATGGCAATAAAACTTCCTCGGCAGAAATACAAAATAAGAAATCTGTCAATAGTTAAAAACTGGGGGTTATTTGTTTGACGTCATCTCCATTTTCAAAATGATTTTCCACGGAACTCAATTTTATGGTCTCCAGCTCCAAGAATTGACAAAACTCGGTAAAAGCAGTAATTTCTTCCATCAGAATAGTCGATATAATATACGATATCCATACTTTTCAAACTGTTTGTCCTCGATAAAGAAACCTATTACATAGCACAATAGTCAGATAACCTACATCCAACAAAATAAAAAATCAAATCATTCGCTTTAACTTTCCCGACTGCGGATAGGGGATAGGTCTTAACTTGAGTACATAGGACAGGTAATTGAACTTTGTTTGTACTGATACTTACTACTAATTTGATAGCTTCAATAAAGGTTTCAAACACAGACGAAAAAAAGACACGAAAAAACAATACAGCAAGCAACCGAGCAAGATTCAAGATTACAAAAGTAGGTTGGACACACAGCTTTAGCTGAAATCAAATCAAGAGATAAAAATACATCTCTCTCCAGCGCTCAAACTTCATACTTATTTCTTATTTTAAATGAAAATGAAGCGATCCAAGCACGATCGGATTCAACGAACTAAAGCTAATATGTGGCGAAGCGAAAACACCATTACTTACGCCTATTACGACAGATAAAGCATAAATACGCCGTTAGCCGCCATATTGGATATGTGAACGCCTAGGATAAAACCCAAGAAGGCTTCACGTCACGGCGTTCTAATCTTTCGTTCTCAAACTGCAATAATAAATATCCTAAGCTTCTGACTCAGACTCAGAGATACATACATAAATTATAAATAACACGCTTCATAATTCATTAAGTAAACATCAAATAATGTACTGTTCCATGTTCCATGCCAGTTTTTTCATTTTCTCCAATGCTAGTTGTTCCAAGGTTAGTTTTAAGTAATTCTCTTTAGAATACTTAATAATAAGTATGAACTTATGAAATATGAAATGCTCCATATATCCTCCAATGTTTTTCTGGTATATGGCAGGGCTTAAATTAATTGTAAATTGCCTTACATCAACTAAAAGTAAGTAAGCATGTATTAGTAGAAATATAATATTTGCATACCCCAGAACGACGAGTTCTCCGTACTTGACAGGGAGATGGGACGAGGAGTCGGATGTGGAAGAGACAACACCCGATCCATCAACCTGGTTTTCCTCAACTTTAGGATCGAATTGTCCCATGATCAAAGCAATGATGTCTTGATTTCCCTACCCCTCCAAGTTTCTTTCGAAACACTTTGTCAATGTCAATTGACACTGATCAATCACAGTAAATGTAAAAGTCCGAAGGTTCAAGGAGCAAAGTTACATTTTCATTGAACAGCAAAATCTATTCAACGGAAGCGTCTCTTTTGTCGCCGTAGAAGAGAACTTGGAAAATCACACTGGCAACTGCCACACGGAACACGGAGGAAGCACAAACTTTGGTCGTCAGTTCTGACGAGGAATATGGATAATAGGCGTGTCAGGAAATGATGCACAAAAGTGAAATACCGGATGTCAGGTGTCAGGTGGGTGATGTTCTTTTCAGTGGTCTTGAATATTGGCAGTCACTCAGACTCTTCAATTTTCAAATAAAAAAACTTGAATAATATGCAGATCTTGACAAAGGGGACGATGAGTGAACTAAGTACACTGGAACTGTTGGGCGCAGATGTTTTGCTAGTTTACCATTAAGTCAAGCAATAATAATTGGTAAGTTCAATTCTGAATTTTCGGCCGGGTCACAGTATTAGTTTCATTTGTGCAAAATGAAGAACAACACGAAGCAGGTGGTAGTACTTACAATTTAACGTTCAACTGAAGAACTTGAATTTAAATTACATTTGCAAAGTTCGTGACAGAAGTACACTGCACAATTGAAAGCCCCGAAAGCTGACTGTTTCAGGTCTCACTTGACTTGGACTTGGCTTCCCAGTTCACTCAGAGTCCGAGTCAGAAGTGAGGTAAGTACCAGGACCAGGTGTTGCTGTATAATAGGTAGTTCAAGTTCCAACTTCCAATTTGGTTCCAAGTGGCGTGTCCCAGTCCCACTATTTAATGGCATCCCTATACCTTATACACCACAAATCTCACGCTTCGCCTGTCAATTTATCAAAATATACGAATTCAGGAAATATTTTTTCAAGGTTCTGGAGTGCACCCTTTACCAAAATTATTAAACTTGGTTAGGAACTCGAAATGATTACTGCTGCAATTAGGTATTCGGTTGTGAATTTCGTGTCCCATACTCGTAACGAAGTTTATGTTTGCTACAGGGTGTAGTCCGGAGCCTTCAAAAATAAATTTTTGAGTGCTTTAGTTTATAATGTGAAGTGATATTGTATGAAATTCTGGTACTTATGAAATCCTTGGGCTTGGGAGTTACGGTAAATACTGCACCCGATTCGAGACTAGACTAATCTTTAGCACCATTTTTTCAGAACGGAGAAGACAGTATTTCATTTAATGTTTCAATTAATAAATAATCTCAATCAGTATTTTAGTACTTAATACCTACCGTAAAAGAAGAAGGAATCCGATTTGCACAAATCAGGACATTATTTTACGGTCAGGATATGGCCACTAAAAGTGAGTTGTGTTTTCTAGACAGACTAACTTGAGTTGTCTGTAGTAGTATTTGGAAGATAAACACCACAGATCACTTAATAGAAGGTCAGTGTACTGAACTGATGGTGGGGGTTGATGATGTAAGAGTGTGCATGCATGTACATAACATATTCCTGCATGCATCATGCATGCATTCAAACTTCTAACCACAATATAAGATTTGTTGACATTTGAAAGTGTCTCACCTCACAACACAAGTTGTAAATCTTGTTCTATGAAATGCAAATAATTAATCAATGTTCTGAACGTTACGTCGTTACGTGACAAGAAAGTATTGTTTAAATTGAAACCTTGCCCTAATGAGAAGATTCATGTCGTGGACATTACATTGCATAAGTTGAAAATGATGATTTAAATGACCATTATTCAAGTCAAACACACATTAATTACGTGAAACCGAGGCTAATCAGTGATTCGAATAGAATCTTCTACTTCGCAATTATACTTATACTTACACTACTGTGTAATAACGGTAGCGGTAGCCGAAGAGTTGAACATGAGGACCGATAATAAGGCAAGGATTTCACAAAATCTAAAGTCCCTGAGCTCCAATCTCCAATCTATGTTAAACTTTTCCTCAAACACAGAAACAAGCATAATTCTGGGAAGGCAATTCGATATTCAACTTATGACTTGAGTCCAGGTAAGTATTAAAATTAAAGCATGTACCAACCATGTACCTTACAATATAAACTGCCTTATCTCAAAAATTACCCAGAAATCTCATATAATATGTAGGTATACACGGCTTTATCTCTAGTGCTAGTATCAGTATCTAGTGTCTGCAACCTCACCAGTGCAAAACCCGTTATATTAAATTGAATATATTAACTGCACAGAACATAATTCATAATTTAAAAAAATATACGGATCAAGTGCATGCATGTTCAAATAACCAAATCAAATCAAAATTTTTAAATATTAGTTGCGTACTTATTACATATTAGATTATTACTTACAACTCTTGATCCAACGCTGCTGTACGCAGGCAGGTGATCCTGGCACTGGATTACTGTGCCTGTTGAATTGTCATTGAAAGTCATATTTGCGTGCTTCTTTGTGTCAAGAATAACGGAAGTCAACGATGAACTATTGACAGTTTAAATTAAACAATAAACAGATTAGTTAACTTCGATTTAAATTAAGCACGTTCGCCCATCACCGTTTGCGGTTAGCGTAGGTTGTCAGTTGTAGGTAGGACTCTCCGAATAGGTTGGTAAGTAAAATATGTGATATGTAAGTACTTTGAACTTACAACTTAAAACATATCTAACTTATAGACGATAGAAGAGTTGCTTGCGGTGCTAGCTTGTGAATTTCGCCATGCCTTGCCTGGCTGGAATCACACGTACAGTACACGTGTGTACTGTAGATCTGGAATTCAGTCTAATAGAAGAGATGTACACAGCAGATGAGCAATCAGTGACAAGATAACCTTGGATTCACTTTCGTCTGTCCTCGAGTCCTGTCCAGCGACTCGAATGTAGAAATGTCAAATGGGGAAAACTCGTGGTCTCAAAAGATATAATAATTTATACCTCTAAAGAATAAAAACGGTGAGACGAAGAGACAGAGGTCTTCTACCTCAAACCAGTTTTATTGGTTCACAGAAAATTATAGAGTAATGTATGTGTGCTCTGCTGTCCTCACAATACAGAGACAATGCAACGTCAAACGTCTTCACTCAAGCTGACCCAGCTATGGATTGCAAACTTAAGAAGTCCAGAAATGCAGAAAAACTGAAGATCTCACATCGAAACATTCACAGAGCCCACACCACCACCAGCCAGACATACGACTGACGATTCACACAAAATCCCTCTGCTTATGCTGCGATAGTTCTCCATCAGACTGAACAGAACTATACTAAAGAAAAGAGGCTATCAGGCTAAACAACGAATTCGCGAAGAACAATGATATTTCTCCATCATCTGGTGAGGAAAACATGAAGGAAACATGCCTGCTTTTAAACCTGAGATTCTATAAGTATCTTGAATAGCAGACTCAACACGAGAAGTGAGCTGCGCAGTTGCTGTTGGGCCACCCAGCTAGCACCATAGCTTTTTAAACCTTATCAGGAAAATTCAACCAGTCTATTGCCCGATCGATCGTAGAAACAAGGGTACCTTGACGATGTTTGTTTGGTGGCGCCACTGTTCGTCCTAATAACGTTGGAATTTAGACTAACACGACAATAAATGGGATACCGGTAGACCTAACGCGACAATAAATAGTGTGGCGATTTTTACTATACAGTTTGAGAGAACCAGCTTTGGTTTTTAATATTATCTTATAACCTAACCTAACCAAACTTATAGGACCCTCAAAGAGTCGTAAATCGTAAGTAACACCCGGTATTGTAATCTTATCGTCTCTACTGGCCCGTAGATCGAGCGGACGGGGATAATTGGAACTGAATTTTTATACATATACTTTAACGCTTTGCCACATAGCGCCGATAGACCATTCAATCTTAACCAAAGTATTGGTTTCACCATTTGTTCCGAATTGTGAATTCCTTGAACTATTCGAAAATTGAATCTAAAGTATAAGTGTAGGTACGTAATTTTTCTCTACATATGTATTATAAATTCGTTTTTATTCTTAAGTATTATAATTCGTTACAGTTTCACTATTATAGTTAGTTGACCCCTTTTTTTGCTGCGGAGCAACTTATCATGTGCAAACGGGTTTAGACCCAAAATTTTGATACCAGCGCAAAGCTACCCCTCCTTCAAGGTCAAAACTGGGGTCAAAGTTAACATTAGTCTTATGGCAGCTATATGAACGTGAACGAATTTCGACCTAAAATTTTTTGTATTCGAAAGACCTAACATATCTGAAAACAATGAAAAAACCGCATTCAATTTGAAGGTCAAGAAGTGGGTCAAATAAATTCCCAAAGATCAAAGTTAGCACAGGCTCTTACGGCAGCACTATAAACCTGAATGAATTTCGACTTAAAAATTGCTGTATAAAATAGCTCTAGCCTACCTGAAAGCAATGCAAAAAACCGCATTCCATGTGGAGGTCAGGAAGTGGGTCTAATAAATATCCGCCCGCTTAAAATTACCATAATTAGTTGAGGTCAAAGATAATGAAAAAGTAGTAAAAAGGGTGCTATTATTTTAAATTATTTTAAAATAGGTGTTAAGTTTATTGTCAATGCGATAAGTATAACAACCGGATTACCGCAAAAGCACGGATTCACTCGCGGTGTACAGAAAAGGGTCGTAAGGCGCAAGGCGAGCGTAGCGACCACACTTACTTGTTTCATAATATCCTTCTATCGACTACACACCTATAATGAACACGTTTCATTTGTAGCACATAATCTATGCGTGTCTGTGATGCGGTGTGACAAATCTCTCTGCTCCTCGGCTCGGGTACCAGTCGCCATATGTGATACGATTATTATTAACAATACCATCATTCAAAAATAATTTTCCTCAAGATTTGAAACGAAAACGAAACATGAAGCGGACAAACAGACGCACTGACAAATTCGGTGCGATGATGAAATATCCATGCATCCATATCCTCTCCCTATCCCATGCCTAAAGACTATGCCAGGCGGGTTAGCAGCCATAGGCCTAGTAGTTGCATAGGCTAGGTACTTCCATAGGTATTCACTTCACAAAAAACCCTCAAGTTGCTTTTTGCTTTGCACATTTCATTTCTCTTCTCGCTAAAATTCTGGATGACGGATAGACAGACTCCGCGGCGATGACGAAAGAGGTCAATAGCGCCATCTGGAATTACATTTGTCCAGATTGTCAGAGTCCAGCCGAGAGCCGGGTATTATTTACAATTTAATTATTTAAAGCCGCTCAACCGATTGGTTCGATTTGACCCGCGATTAACGAAGCAAGCAAAGTCAAAAGTAAGTCAAGTATGTAAATACAAAATAGTTTTGATTCGTTCGTTGTAAACATACCAGATCAAAAAAAAAATACCAGATCAGCTGACAACTGAAAGGTGTTGACAGTGACAGTCTGACTTTCAACTGTCAACTGTGGACATTAACGACAGTGACAGTCGAATCCAAGGTACTATCCTGAACGCAACCAATGACCGATGTGAACATGAAAACCCGACCCTGACCTTGTAAACTGAATGAACTAACTCTCACCGTACACAGACAGTACATACCCGCTGCCCGCGCAGCCAGCAGCTGTATTTTCTGGATTCTGGATCTTTTCAGACACTTTTATATTTCGCAATAAAACAGTTTTGGACCAGAAACCAGGAAAGTATACCTATATACATACTGTCTGGCTACTGTGGATATACACTTACTTTGGTTTTTTATATAAAACGACCATATGCATAGACTGGTGACTGGTATGATTTCCTAAATATCGTATATTGACCAGTTGACACTTGTAATGGTGGTAGTCATTTTCTCAGTACACAGTAATGAATTAATTCTAATTCTGAAACGAATCATGAATCTTGATGTAAGATTTTCATAAAACCCATTTTACAAGCATGACACCAGAAATTTTAATTACTCGATAAATTGATTATCGCCATGTGTAAAAGCACCAAAGGCATGATATTAGTAAATTATACCCACGGTCACATATGTTCGTTTAATATGTAAAAGACCAATGTATCCGTATTAGCCAGACAGTATGTGTACAATCCGATTCTCCATATTAGCTACAACATACATATATCTTACGGTTTGTATGTAAACTTGGTACGGTTATAACCGAACCGGTTCGTACATAAAATTGTCTACGGATTTATGGGGAAAAGTCAGATTAATCAAGGAATAAAAAGCGAATTATAGCTTCCGAAGCAAAATTTTCCGCTCTTTCTAATGATGTGTTCACAACGAAATGAATTTCAAATGAACATGGTAAATGGTGAAATATTCAATTGATGTATGCGGCCCGCAGTCTCACCATGTATTTGCGCCATTTTGGACAGCAGAATAAAGGAGAATTTTGCTTCAGAAACCATAATTTGCGTTTTTAGATTTGCTTGATTAATCCCACTTTTCCCTATAAATCCGTAAACAATATTATATACGAATCGGTTCGGTTATAACCGGGCCAGGTTTATACTTATATACCTAGGTACAAACCGTAACATAGTCACTTTACCAATTATCTCGTATTAATTTACATCTCGTGTTAGTTATTGTCTGTGGTATTATAGGTGAGGTTCAGTTTATCGCGTCTTGCCTTATAGCATTGTATTAATCAATTAAAATTAAGTACTTCTTTCTTAGTAATATTATAAACACAATTTCCAGAAATGATCATAGCGCCAGAAAGTGAAGCTGTTTGCCATCTCCTGAGAATTTCCAATGAAATACTCATGATGATTCTCGGCTATTTGCCAATAGCAGACTGGTTCAGTGCGTCAAAGTAAGCCGAGAATATATTACGACGGAAGTGTATTTATAATTAACTACATCACTGTACTAATCATACATTGCGATTTCAATGAAATTAGGAGCTGTAGCCGTCTCCGACAACTCTGTTTTGCACGGAAGGACTTCATTAATATAGCAAATCCGGAAGACAATCATGAGATCATGCAGATTCTGCTCAAGAGGTGCTACAGTACGAGGCGGACTCACACGGTCCGAATTAGTTCAAGGAGTTATCCAAATACGGCATATCGCTCCAGTCTTAACCCGTCGCTCATTGTGGATACCTTGAATTTGAGCCCCACGCTCAAACATCAGATCAACGCTCTAACTCATTTGTACCTGATTCGACAGAAGTTTGACGGACGACTCATTAGAACAATAAACATGTTTCCTAACACTTTGAAAGTATTCCATTTGTCTGGAACGGATCTCTCCCATATCAGAGACGAGTCCTTTTGGTTCAGGGTGAGATTGAAATCTAAAATGTGCAAAGTCGAGCTGAGACCGTTTTTCGAAGCATTTGGTTATGCTCCATGTTCCAACATTACAGTTTACAGTATTCCTAATTTAGTCCCTTTTGTAGAACATGTCGGAACATTTCAAAGTGCTAGAAGACTTGGATCTGAGTTTTTGTAAATTCATTTCATCCCATTGCTTCATGGCAATCTCCAAGGTACCAGAGTTGGTTCGATTGAGCTTCCAAGGATGCCGAACGATTGGAAACTCAATTGCGTATTCGTCCTTGGCCTTTCGATGGGGGTTTCCTAAATTAAAGGTTAATTAAACAAAATGTAGTATCTAATATCGCAATGACAATGCTAATTCTTATGCTGATTCTGAGTTTCGTATCTAGATTCTGAATATGAATGACACGAGTATTCACAGCAGCGACTTTGCTTCTATCTGTACCCTTGGTACTAAATTAGAAGAGTTCTACTTCGGCCAGTACGACAGTTTCACAGATTCCAACGATCACCTAATTACAGACCGAACTATCCAATTTGAATTGCTGGAATGCACCAATCTGAGAGTAAGTAAATATTCCATTCTAGTTTTTAGAAAAGTATATATTACCTACCGAGCTAGAAATCAGTAAATCAGAAATCAATCCGTTAATTATCGTTGTCTCTACCTCTACCTACAGATCATTGATATGAGCGGATCTCACACAACGGATGCTAGCATCGCATATTTATTACAGCTACCGAACTTAGTTCGCGTTGAAGCGCATTTCACGCAAATGAGTTTGTCATATATTGAATACGTCCGAAATCTTGGCCACGAGCTCCTGATCAATACAAGTACAGTCCCTGCGTAAAACAGTTTCGCTCATTACTTAAGCAATACCATAAAACAAGCATTGTTTATTTGTGAATTACAGTACCTATTATGTACAAAGTTCTGATTTTTACTTCTCACTCTGGTAAGATAAGATAATCTCGACTCGAATTGTTAAAGTGTGTATTTGGAATGCCGTTAGTATTATACGTATAGAGACGAGACGAGCTACTTAGGATTGCTATACATATCGAGGCAATAATAGAATTGACATCGTCCCGAATTTATAAACATCCTGTATTCAGCCAATTTATTACTTCATTTATCGAATTCGTTCAGTTTCAGTTAGCACTTAGCATTATCAGACTTTCAGTTGAAACCAGGTATATACTACGCCTAGTTGTTTATTGTAATGTGAATGAATGGTAGTACATAGTCGTTAAGAATTCCGTTGAAATGGGGTTCTAAAGAGCAGTCGTAGATTTTAATTGTTTTGCATGATGAGCAATGTGGTCCCCGATGAAGGTGGCAACAAAGAAATAGGAATGATTGTACCCTTCATGAAGTCTCAGATTCAGCGAGAGCCTGTCCGAATTCAGGGCCACAGCTTCCTTCAACTTCTCAGGAGTCAATATTGAATTCAGAAAGTCGTCATCGAGGCCCTGTATGACGAACAACGTAGTATTTAATAATCTAAACCTTATTGTGGTCTTTGAGCGCACGGTTAATCAGTGAAACTATACTTGATCAACCAGGATTTCTCGGTGTGGTCCACCATACTGCTTTGCCAATTCACAGGAGTCGTAGGTTCCCCACTTGTCCTTGTTCTCATCGCCTAAATAGTTCTTCCAAGCCTTATCCTTTCCCCATGTGGTATTAATGGGATTCGTTATTGGAGCGAAGGCAGAGATGGACTGGAATAGTTCTGGATTTCTCAGGCCACACACAATTGCTCCATGACCTCCCATACTACAAAATGTCAAATGGTTATTGTGCATGCTTTCAAGTCTGGATAAATAGGAATAACGAGTAATACGTAGGTACTGAACATGAGATTCTCATTCACCTGTGTCCGAAAATTCCGAATTTCCCTGAAGTGGGAAAATTGTCCAGAATCACCTGAGGAAGTTCCTTGGCCACGTAGGAGTACATTCTGTAGTTTTTGGCCCAAGGCTCTTTCAAGGCATCCAAATAACATCCAGCGGATTCACCAAAATCCCAAGAATCCCTGTCTCCAGGAATATTTAGTCCACCTTAAAATTATCATAACGCTTATTTATTACATAATTATTAATCAGGAATATATAATTTTAAAGGATACGGTGTTGAATATTATATGATTTAGTAAGTAAAGTACGTGGAGAAGTGTCAGGTCCAACGACGAGGAATTGATGCTCACTGGCATATCGTTGAAAGCCCGACTTCTGAATAAAGTTTTCCTCTGTGCATGTTAGACCGGAGAGGTAGAAGAGGACATTGAACTTCTGACCCCCGTCTCCCGGCGGTTCATACAAAGAGAACTTCATGGAACAACCTAATTCCGTGCTGACATGCCGGTACACTTTTTGATAACCCCCGAAACATTTCGCCTTTGAAACTAATTCCAGTGCCATCATTGACGTTTACAAGTATGTTGGCTCGGATTATCTAAAATAAATTCGGTATATAATGATACCACTTGCTGATGCTAGGTATGCTGCTGGAGGAACTAGGCAGGAATCCGAAATCCACCGGGACCGGTTACCGGATCTTTCGGATGAAGATTGAATTATCTGGTTGGAGGTTAACTGACGCCTCTCTTAGCCGACCGAAATGCGAATATAATCCCGCTGAATAATTATTTAAGTCGGTAGGTCAATCCTAGAAATTGTAAGTCAGATTGTGTGATTTAAAATCCATGAGAATAAGATTCATTCCACGAATAATGTCATGGCTTAGTCACTGTCAACTGTTAGATGGCGTCGTTTCCGGTTCAGAGGCTTCATATAAATATAAACATGTATTTATCAGGTTTTAGCAGGGGGTTTTAGGAATGGACAAAATTAAACCGGGAAAATTATCTCCATCCTTCTTCCAATACAAAAGTCAACTGCGTTTTAGGCGGCGGCGGCAGTACGATTTTGCACTTTGCAGGTGACTCTGACTCATACTCATACATAACATACTCATTTCATTTGTCTTTCGCCTTCTTCCCTTCGAGGAGGAACGGGACGACCTGAGGATCGTGGTTTTTCTTTCAGTCATATTTTAAATTTCTTTACTTTTAGGATTTATTTTATATACTGATTACTTCTACCTTCTTTTCCCCGTTGTTGTCTGTTAATCATCGCCATCGGTTTGACTTGATTATTCCATTGCACAATCCGGACACCAGATTCAGGATCAACTTTTAACTTTCTTTAATTTGACACTTTGCACTTGTGACTTGAACGGAACCTTCTGATTTCAGATTTGCTCCATTGTCCATTCGCCGTCTTGATTTTTTGTAAGTCATAAGCGAATTAAAATATACCTATATGTTATATTTCCGCGGACTCGGCGTTAGCTGTTGGCTGTCAGCTCTGTAAAGTTAATAGTTTATGAAAACATATTTTACCAGGTCCAGGTTGAATGACAAATGAGTGAGCAGCATAAAGATAAATAAGAATTAGCGTAAACTGAACAACTTACAAAAATATGCATTTTGTTGGTTAGTCATTAGTCAGCTGTCAATGTTGAATTTGGATGCTGGATGATGGATGATGCAATTATTGTTTCAAATCAAATACAAACTACAATTAGAATGCTAGGATTCTTTGAATAGTGTTAAGTTTGTACAAGAAGACTTAAGACAGTACATTGAATTTGAAGTATAAAATATTCTTTTTACTTTACAATTCTTTAGGCAATAGGTTGGTCGATTACGAGATACCATTCATTTACTACAATAGTGTTCAATGGCGTATGGTTTGATTCTTCGAAATCTGGCTCAGTATTTATAGTCATTATGATTTTTGGATGAGAAGCATTGTATATTTATCTAAAAACAATCAAGATGGGGAAGAATCTGGGAAACGGTAAGACTTGATCATTTGTCATTGTAAACTAAAAATCAATGTTTTCTGGAATAGTTTTTACCACCATTCTTGTACATTCATGTACTTATACTCTAATGAGACAATATGTTTTCATTAGTACACTTGGATTTGGACCACAAGAAATACTGGAGTAAGATATCAGACTTTTGCTTCTCGAAATGGGCATTTCTGTTTTTGATCCTGGGTTTACTGCTCTTCCTCGTGGACTGGTTCATCGATGTTACCCTGCTTGTGTCCTACGGAAAAGGAAAGCAATGGCAAGAATTTGGCCTTACGGTTTTCATATTGCTGACCAGTGGAATTGTTACATCGTTACTGTATAGAGTCAAGTAAGTATACAATGATGGAAATGTGGAATATCCGTTTACATACAATAATTCAGAATTATTAATTATTAATTATTATATGAAACAAATAACTTGTCAGCTCCGTTGTTTTATATTTT
>JAQFYT010001172.1:0-18025 GCA_034694925.1 Ceratophysella denticulata
TGTATTTTCATTTTTTTCGTCTGCGAAGTTCAAAACCCAACGAACCGGTTAGATTTAGGGCCCCAGTATAAGATATAAACGAACCGGTTCGGTAATAACCCTGCCAGGATTTCATATAAACCACAACATATCAATTATTTGTCGCATAGGTAGCACTAATTACGATTTTTTTTACTTACTTTTACTTAATCAATACCAAATATGGATTACTTCAAAATTTTAAAAAATGACAATACCATGAGTATTCCGAAGCCCAGTAAAATGCTGATTAATCCCATTTCTGGATGCAATTTTGTACTTTGCTTCAGCCAACAGTAACTGGAATAATAACTGTATTATATAAAGTACACTTATTTGCAAATTTTTGAGCGGTGAAATATTAGCGGTTATATTTCCTACCGATAATCGTATTACAATAAGATATGTTGCTTCATGTCAAATATTTCAGAAAACAGTGGATTTTTGTTCAAGAAATTATAGAACAATACGAAACTATGCAATATACTCAAATACAATAATTGCTATTTATTGGATACTTCGTCAAGGAATGCTTGACGAGGAATGAAATGATGAGACCCAGTAATCTTGTCATTATAAGGAATAGGACCCAGTCTGGAATTCGAGCTAGTCTCTAGATTCTAGTGTGTAATCAAATCAACTAGCAATAGTTTTGTGTTATGTGTAATTATATCAATACGACCCTGTACCGCATAGCATCAATTTCGTTTGCTATTGGTAAGGTACGCAAGGTAGGTACTTGTGAGCATTTTAGACCGGAAGGGTCTCTACTGGGATCATCCACATTGGTCTGTCTGTCGAAGATTTGTCTTATGAATTGCAGCAAAATTGTGGCGCGATGAAAATTTTATGAAACGCGCATTTTTTCAAAGAATTGTCGAAAGGCTGTCGAAAGATCAAAGAAGCAAAATTTATAAGTAGCCACGTTGATTTTGAAGCAAAATTTATGCGCGATGGAATTTTATGATATGATCTACAATTTTTTTTCGAAAAATATGCAAATACAGTACCCTCAGTTCAATTCACTCCAAACAACGCATTATAACTGTACTGCAGCAATACTTCGTGATACCTTCTGGTCCCAAGCTGCTGTAAAGCAGGGATTTTTGTGTTTCTAGTATATGTCGGTATCGAATAATTTCATTCTTGGAAATAATGTCCCATCATCTGTATAAACTTCCGTTTAGATTGTGTAGGAAGACTCAAGATTCGACGCAGGAAGGATATGAAGGATCTTGAGATTCCAGCTAGAGTTACCGTTATCCGCATTAGTTGAGTCAATAAGAAGAAAAAGAAGTCTCAATCATATTAAGTAAGCAATATCTCACGGTTAAAGACGTCAATTCATTGGAAGACGCCGCTGTGCGCGTCCAAGCGTCATGCTTGGATAAATCAATACCTACAGAGGATGACAATGTGATATCGAAACATTTCATGAGATATATGAGATATTCAATATCCTGACCAATTAAGGATTCAGCACAGTTTTTCAAGGACAATTCGCCATGTCATGCCACCACCACCCTTGACGTTGGATACCCTGCCTGAGTCAGATTACTGAACGGAAACGCTATGTGATATAATTATGTAATTTGTAAGCTAAATACATAAGCGTCGTCGAAAAACCATGTCAAAATTGTTAAAATACGATTACGAAACGTCTAAACTTGGTTTGCGTAAACGTGTTTAAATTTTCAATCAAATAATTACATGTGTTACGTATTAAGTTATATATTTATGCGCTTACGATTAGCGTGAATTTCAGTCTTGATTGAAGTGTTATGTAAGATCAGTCTGCATACACAAATGTTTAGTTTTTACAAAACGTGAGCCACGAGGCTTAAGTACATGTGACTTTAAAACGTGACAGTATCGATTCTCATATTTGATTACCTTGAAATGTTACCTGATCTTTTGGATCGGGTTTGACGCAGGGATTTCGTTTAGTAACTATCGTATTTCATTAATATAATGTTACCTTGTGCGTCAATATTTATCTAAACAAATGTCAAAGTGAAAACAGATTTGATGCTTTCATCTCAGCTCCGAGATGCGTTTTTAAATGCTACTAAATTAAATAGCTTACTATCGATGAAAGGTTAGATTACATTGGTTTTCGCACTTCTGAAAAATTTAAATTCTTGCCAGATATTATTTATTGACTGGGCTACCAAATTGAACACGCTAAAACTCCGTTTGATTTGTTTTTATTTTTTCTAAAATATAAATTTTAGATTTTAAGCAGATGTTAGTCGGAGTTGTTGCCTAAAGTTTTCTAAATTCTAAATTTCTAATTTGAACTAAATTCCAAGTATTCTTAAAGTATATCACATTTAAATTCTAAATTAAAATGGCAGACGAGGAAGAGAGCGGTAAAGAATCTGCTCCCAGCACCAAACCGAGCAAGAAACGCAAGAGTTCCAGTTGTAATCCAGTCAAGGAACCGCTTTATGACTATGATAGCATTCCCACTGCAGCTCGGTACACACAACAGTAGCTTATGGTTTATGGATGGTATATGATTAATTCAGAATGCATAATTCTAGTTAATATGGCTCCCGAATAATACAGGCTTACAACGAAATACAAGGGTAAAATTGATCAGATCAAGGCAACTGTTAAGAGACCACCGGGTGCCTATCCAGAAACGCATCTTCCGACATGGCCTACGATGTCAATGGTTAGTTGATGCAAGTTTTTCGGTAAAGATACCATTGCGTGCTGCATATACAGCTCATTTTTATTTCCGGCTCTGCTTGTCCAGGAACAAAAAATCCCACTCGTCGAAGCCCCGAAGAATACCATCGTGATTTCCCGTGGTCGACTTTGTAAAGAGGTAAATACTTACCTATTGAAGTTAGTATTTGATTGAACCAAGCTGTGCAATTTTCATTGGATTCTCATGATTTCGTACTTCACAGCTTCTGCGACCCACGAAATGCTTCCGAACCGATGATCCATTGCATATGGAAACCATCATTGCTCCACCCTACGATGCCCTTCATGATCCGAGTGCTAAGAATTATCTTTTCAAGCCAGTTGTGGAACAAACGCTGCTTCGTCAGAAACTTTGTAATAATACTGGTCAAGTTTTATGCTCCCTGAAGGCTTTCAACGACTACCGACGATATCTTAACCGGGCAGTCTATGTCGAGGATGTCAAACTTGCTATTCAAAATGCGGTACGATAATATAAGCTTAATCGCATTATCTCAACGTTTAATTAATGACCAATTCCAAATTGAACACAGGACGCAATTTTTGAGAACCAACGCAAGCAATATCGTGATATTCAGAAGGATCTGAGCCGAACTGAAGGCAAGGATTTTCTTCGGCAACAAAAAATTGATTATGCTCGACAGTACAAGGAGGATATGATCAGGGCCAATGCTGAGCGGTATACAGTAGCTTTTAGCTTTTGAAAAATAAAGCTACCATTGAAATTTGAAAAATTTGGCAAATACTACATATAATCTTTCTGTATATAGATTGAAATATAGGACGGTGAACGAGGCGTATTTACAGGAATCTCATAAGGCCCGTCTCGAGGAGGAACGAGAGTGTCGTCGGATTCAAGGGATTCTCAAAGATCAGGCCCGAGATGAACGAGTACGGAATCTGCATATTACTCGGATCAATGCCCGAGCTGCGCTCATGAAGCTAATTGCGGATCGTGAGAAGAGCGATGGGAAACGGCTCAAGGAAGAAATGAAGATCAAACAGAAAATGAAGAATAATCTTGTACGTGCTTATATCAGAGTGTCATAGCTCATGATCAAAGTTCATAGTTCATGTTCATGTTCATAGTACACATGAATTGCCTATGACCAATGAACCCTATTTTATATCTAGCTCCTGGAACACCTTGAAAATAAGTTGGATGCCCAGAAGCAAAAAGCCAAGATGGACGAGCATTTGGATCGTAGCCTCACTGCAGCAGCTCAGAAGCGAGCTGAGGCTCGACAGCGGAAAGTTGAAAGTCATCGAGCTCAAATGCGTAAATTCTGACCAACATAAATCACCTCAAATTCAAAGAAAATCACTTCACGGTCAGAATTAAATTATATATTTGTTTCTTCTAGCGGCAATCCTACTCCGACGCCAGGAGAATGAAATTCGAATATGGAAAATTGTTCGGAAGTTCTTTGACCGTTGGTTGGCCAAAGTTCGAGCTCGCCGTGCTCGTCGTCCGGATGACATGCACAAGAGTTTATGGGATATTCCTACAGTGTTTGACGGGACCGTGGCTTATCTTCGGAAGGAGTCTGGATACGGTATTTATATTTATATTATTAAGTATTATAGCTATACAATTTTTACTCGGAAATTAAAATATTTGTAATTTTCTACAGAAAAACTTGACGATTTCATCATGGGAATTGTTAAACTCAAACGGGACATCAAGGCTGAAATTGAGGCTGAGGAAGCCGCTGAGCGTGAATTAGCCGAAAGGGAGGCAAATGAAGCTCAGAAGTCCGGTTCAGCTCCAAAAGACCCAGCCCCACCCGCTCCTACTGCCAGTCAAAACGCAGCGGCGGCACCAGCTTCTGCCCCACCACCAAAAGAAGCGGCGGGGTCTCAATCAGTCATGGAGCAAGCCTCTCGAACCCAAAACAGTCAGCCTGCCTCTCCACCGCCATCATCTTCTGAAGCACCTTCTTCCGCTTCGATGACCAAGTAAAATACTGCTCCAGCAGGGTTTGCATTCGCCATTTTCAAAGCGAAATCCGAATTACAAAGTACAGGATAATCGCATGTATCATCAAAGCAGTGAGTTTTGAATAAATCATCTCCAAATTTTTCGTAAGCACAGTAATTTATACTGACAATTAATAGGTATTATACTGAAACAGCAAACGATATATTATGCTAAAGTGTCATGGCACGTTTATTTGAAGAACAAATATGGTACGTTAACAATCCTTGACCCCAAGTTCGCAATGATCAGTCTTGACCGCGAAAAGAGATCGAGAGCATTTTTCCAAGTATCGTGAGCAGTCACCATTTTTTCCAAGCATTTCAGCTTCCAAATATCCGGGTAAATGCGTTTCTGCATAGACGGAATTGCTGATACTGACAAATCCCAATATTTACTGATTCAATTACGAGATTCACTGATAGGTACCACAAATCCTAATCCAAAGTCATTAGTTACCTGAATAGCTTATGCAGTATTTCACCCAGAAATCCATAGTTCCGTCGCACGTCCGCGTCATGAATTTCACAAACACAGCGCAGAAGACAGGCTCGTCCACCTAACCCTGATGACATAAGCGTTTTTTCTAATTTAGGAATGAGCGTCGCTCGTTCCATCCCTGGAAACGAAGTAGCCGGTGGTAATTCCAGAATTGACCGAGTTCGTCGCCGCTGCCGAGGTGGTACCTGCAACAGCGCTTGGTATGGGTACATGGGAAACCTCGGGAATCCCCATTTGTTGAAACCCTTGGGCCAATCCAATTCGTCGAAGAAGACTAAAGCGTTCAAAACATTGGAATTAAAACTGGGCCTCTTTGATTTCTGTACTATGCTAATGAAAGCTAAGCAAAGCTTACTTGTGATGGGATATGACAACCTGAAACTGGCTCCGAACCATTTAGGCAATCCATGAATTTTGTATTTGACTTGCGGTACTATGATCAGAATGGTTTCTTCGAACCCGAATGGTGCAGGTTCTGCAGGTGGTCCTTCTTCTTCTTCTTCCTCATTGGCTCCGGGTTTCTCGGTCTCAGGAGTCACGGTCGTGGTGGTCATGGTAGTAGGCCGCATCTGAACTTGGCCATTCGACGGACGCACCTGGAAATTCGGTTGTTTCTGTTCATTCTGAAACATTTGATCAAAAGGACCACCCTGATCTTGACCATGATTCATTTCGTAATCATATAAAGACGCGTCGTTCTCTTGGTCGCGATAGTTGGGATCATCAAAGAATGGCTCAAATTCTGAATCCTGCTGGAGATTGGCTGTCACCATAGGTGCATTATTGGTTACCGTTACAGTCGGCGGTGGTGGCGACGGCCGCCGCAGTGGCAACGGAGTCGTGCTGGATAATGGTTTCTTTTTGGTAACCTTGCCTTTCCCTTTTCCGTGTTCTGGAGGTGAGGGCATATTTGACGGAGTTCCGCCTTCGTTGTAGTCCGCCGTTTGACGCCGAACACTGCTGGTTCTGTAATGCACCGGTCGTGGTCCGCGCGGAGCGCTAGAAAAACTGGACACGGTAACGGAAGTTACAATCAGGGAAATTATGAGTAACTGACTAAATCGATTCATATTGATCGATAATAAATGCACAATATACAGTAACGCCGGAATCAAAGAAGCAGTTAGCTTAAACGCGTGTTTGTGTGGTGCTGTGAATGAATGCTTCTGGACTGAAGTGAAAAGTTCCTGTCCTGTGTTTCAAGCCAAATTGGAAAAGCAATTAGGCGTAACGGGAGAATTTATATTTAGCGTTACCTACATCGAAGTATATGGTTAGGGTTTTAACTTTATTTGTATGCATCGCTCAAAGTCGGGTTATTTCTGTAAAGAAACAAACATGTTTTGTTCTAAGAATTCCTGATATGGGTAGGTACACAATAAAATTGAGACAAATTTTCGATGGATCAAATTGCTGAATGTTTCAAACACAGCTTTATTATGCTTCCAAACGTTTTGCTGAACCGCGTTTCAAATTCACGCATTACAAACTTGGGTTTCAAATTACGAAAAATCAGCGTTCTGTCTATAGTACTGTAGACCAATGTACAATGGACCATAAGTTATATTGAAATTAGTTAATTAATTAAATCTATTCCGCATTCTTGTACGATTTCCACGATTATTCTTCATAGGCTTCTTCCTCATTATCAAAATAGATGGTCACGGGCCGGGGTTTGGGTATTTCTTTAGGCTGATATTGCTCTTGTGCTGTTGCCGCACGAGTTTCATGTGGTTCCATACTGGTTGCAGGTCTGACATGAGAATAATGCGAAATATATTTTTTTTTGTTACGAATAGCAGTTAAGGTAGGCATCTAGTAGTATATATTTGATTTGTACACGTACCGGTTAATATGCCCGTGTAACATTGAGACACGCTGAGTATTGGTCACTGCCGTATGACTCCCGCCCACGTAACGATTGACCAAATCCATGACATCGTTGTTGCTGTTAAAAAATCATTAATTTGTAAAAATTGAAATGAGCAATATAGTTTCAAATGGTCAAAACTCAAAAGCAAGTAGGTACTTCATTTCGTTGCGTTGTTGCTGGCTCGGATTGGTGACTCTACTGGGAAAAGCACTTTGAGCGCGAGCATCTGCCCGAGCGGCTCGATTTTCAGTTTCAAGAGTTTGCATATTCCGGCTGTCCTTTACGCTGTAAAAGTTAGAACAGAAATTAGATCGCAATCGCAAATCGTTCATTTTCTATATTTACTTTTACGAAAATAGCACTCACTATCGTGACTTATTCTTGCGCATTCGGTTCAGCTCAAAGGCTCGTTGAGAAGCGGTGGTATGACCCGCAAGAATCGGTCCCATGAGCGGTAGCGTTGGACCATTGGTTTTCCCAGAAATATTGGCATGACGGTCACAGGAAATACAGTTATAATCCTTGAGTATTTTCTTCCGTGTTCCAGCCGGGTCAGGCTCTTCCATGAGTCTCGTGAGGTAACCCACCTTCTCTTCCAATTGACCCAAATGATTCTTGAAATAAGCTCGGAGTGGTCCGATTTCGGATTTATCTAATTTATCCGCCATTGCATCAGTTAGAGCTTCTGTAACATTTTTCCACATCTCGTTCTTCTTGAAAACTTCCATCATCAAACTCTGTAGTTTGTCCTGTAAGGCGTCCAATGCGGCGCCGAATTCATCGTAGGATACTTTCGTGTTCAATTGGGCCCGGTCAGCTTTGTCGTTCATTACGTCCACCAGCATCGTTTTTGTGACCATAGCTACTTCCGCATCTCTCACCGCATCGGTCAGTCTCTGGAGATGTGAATGTTATAGCATAGGGTCAAAGTTTAGGCCAAGGTTATTGTCATGTTTTGAATTTTGGCAATATTTCGCATTTGTAGCTACAAAATACCCCCGAAATTTAAAACTCTGGAGTATGCCTTAAGGCTATTCGTATGTTCAAGAATAACACTGCCTAACTCACATCAAGTTTATCCTTCAAAGTCGAAACTTCAATAACTAAATTGCTGAGATTCGCATAGACGGTTGATACATCTTCAGGTGCAAATCCAGAACGGCTTGCTGTTGAGCCGAAATCCAATCGGGCCATTCCTCCTCCCATTGAAATGTGCGCAGATGTAATTGCTTCCAAATTGGCCTCTGGAATTGCCTCTGCGAAATAAAAAATATATTGTTTGCGTAGGTCATTTTAATATTAGCCATTGAAAACCCGAAGAACTCACCAATCTTACTAATGACATCCGGTACTTTTTTCAAAACAGCATCTTGTTTAATAAGCCGAACTGCCAAGCCTTCTTCGTTTCGCTTAAGAATATTGATGGCTTCCCAGACCGTGGTCAATTTCTCCAGAACTTCATTTTCATCGAATACATCCGGAACTTTTCCACGAAGCTGTGAATTACAATGCAATTGTAATGCATGGAGTCGTATTAAAGCATAATTTCATAATTCGTAATTTACTAGAACGAACAATTATCGGTCTACCTTCATTTTATGCCGTAGTTCGTCCAAATCGTTGGGAAGCAATACCATTGATCGAACCTCATTCACAAGTAAATTCTCGTCAGACATTGAGAGCCCAGGCGCATTTTTTGGAGGATTCAATGGCCGATCCTCAGCCTTCTTCGTACTCGCTCTCAGGTGATGTATAATGTCATTTTTACAGGCTGGACAGACTTCGGTTCCTGGACATTCATCGGAAGGCTGAGCATACCTATCTGAGGTCACGTGACCTGTACCTTTGACCCCTACTTCGTGTTTTTCCTGGGTGGCTTGCGGAAACTGGCAAATAGCCACATCCGTTGGGAGACCGTGGCCAGTACAGACTCCTGGTCCCAAGCATTTCTCGGCATTCGGTCCCACGGCCATATATGGGCTTGTTGCTAAGAAAAAGAGATTGCAAAGTAAGGTTATTCCATGGTTTATGTAATGTCGAAAACATGGTCACATACTCATATGCTGAGCCCCAATTTCACGAAGTAACCGCTGGTAAACAAATTCCATCTTGTCCTGAATTTCTTGAGCCATTTGTCGCTGCATCCCTTGAAGCTGAGCATACTGTTGCTGAAGTTCTCGCTGAACAAGTTCCGTTGGTCCAAGTTCCCCGGTAAAGATTTCATCGAATTTATATTGTGCATCCTCTTTCGTGCTTCCTGGTGGCGGGCCGTCCCGATGAATATACCCGGTCAGAGGATCACAGGTCACCTGGGAAATTGTAGAATGAGGATAAGGAAAGACTACTGTATAAAATGTTGCTATCGACTTACATTGACTGGAAAACCCTTAATAGTACGCGAACGCCTTTCGGGATGGTGCTTGGAAGTATCGCCGCCTTTATGACCGCCTTCACCATGAGCATGACCGCCGCGACCTCTGGAACCAGCCACGCCATCCGCGATGTTTGTTGAGGATATGATTTTATGGCTAAGCTCTATGGGTGGTGCGTTTGACCCAGCTATGGCGTCCGCCATTTCTGGAAGTGGTTGACCATTTGCGCCCAGCTTACGATCTCCTATGCTCCGACGCTGGTACCCAGATTTGATTTGGTCCTGCTGGTCGGCTGTTGCTTCTGGCTGAGTTGATTCGTTCTGGTCAGATTCTGGTTTGGGTGCAGGTTCTTGTGGCGGTGGTCGATATGGACGGAAAACAGGCTGGATTTCCGATTGGGAATCGCTTGATAGTTCATTTGATTGCCCGGGTTGAGTTTGTTGCTGTTGTCCTCCTTGTGGTTGTTGAAATTGGCTGCCTTGTGATTGCTGAAATTGACCAGGTTGGGTTTGTTGGTATTGTCCTTGCTGAGATTGCTGGTACTGGCTTTGCTGAGGTTGTTGAGGTTGTCCAGATTGACCTTTCTGTACTTGTCCTTGCTGGCCCTGTTGAGGTTGTCCTTTACCAGGTGTTGCTTGGGCCGGACCAGGTCGTTGTTGCTGACCCGGTTGTTGTTGTTGAAGAAATTGGTTGGCCTGACCTTGTTGGGATTGCGGCTGACCTTGCGGAGCTTGTTGAACCTGAGGTTGACCTGGTTGAACTTGCTGAGGCTGACCTGGCTGAACTTGCTGAGGCTGACTTGGCTGAAATTGCCCGGGTTGAACTTGCTGGTACTGCCCGTTTGGTCCTAACTGAAATTGCACGGGTTGTGCTTGCTGGTTTTGAACTAGCATAGGTTGCTGAGTCTGCCCAGGCTGACCTTGTTGGTATTGACCAGACTGACCTTGTTGGTATTGACCAGACTGACCTTGTTGGTATTGACCAGGCTGAACTTGTTGATATTGATCTTGCTGAGGTTGCTGGAATTGGCCTTGTTGAGGTCGCTGGTATTGACCTTGCTGAGGTTGTTGGGATTGGCCTTCTTGAGGTTGCTGGTATTGACCTTGCTGAGGTTGCTGGAATTGGCCTTGTAGAGGTTGCTGATATTGACCTTGCTGAGGTTGCTGGAATTGGCCTTGTAGAGGCTGCTGGTATTGACCTTGCTGAGGTTGCTGGAATTGGCCTTTTTGAGGTTGTTGGTAATGAACTTGCTGAGGCTGCTGATTTTGAGCTTGCTGAGGTTGCTGGTATTGAGATTGCTGGACCTGACTTTGTTGAAGTTGCTGAACCTGGCCAGGCTGACCTTGTTGGTATTGAACTTTCTGAGGTTGACCTTGCTGGTATTGTCCAGCTTGACCTTGAGCAAGCATTGCTTGACCACCAGCCTGAGCTTGAGCAAGCATTGGTTGACCAGGACGTGGTTGCTGTTGACCCTGCCCTTGGACGCTTTGACCCTGTTGCTGAGCAGGAGCCATAGAAGGTCGTGGAGATTCTCCAGCTTGACCAGGAGCCTGCGATTGTTGTCCTTGACCTCTTTGTTGACCAGTGGACGCTTGTGCTTGCTGCACTTTCATGAACGACGGGGTCTTCAGCGGGTCAACTCCGGTAGCACGCTGAAGATTTTGCATTTCTCCGGTCAACTGAGATTTCATATTTTTCAATTCGGCTTGCATAGCTTGAACGGCTTGTTGAGCTTGATTCGTTTTATCGACCAGCGGGTCAATCTTGAGTGAATCCCTTCGAATACTGCTAGAGTCCGAGCGCACAGTTTTCATTTCCTTTGCCAAATCTTCAATAAGGCTTGCCATCTGCGGGAAAATGCGCAAATCAGCTACGCTTTTTACTTGTCTATGTAATTGGAATTTACCTTTTGAATTGCAGCTTCCGCAGCCGCAATACGATTATTCAATTGAATAATTTGCCACATATCATTAACACTCATTCCCTGGGCATTGGCACCCGTCTTGTCACCAAGAATTTGTTGGTTCGTTGGTAAGGCATAGAGAGCTTCAAGGTGATGCTCCAGCTTTGCAATTTTACCATCTAGGCGTTGAATTGGGTCACCGCGACCGGATGTCGGACCACTTGCCCCAGAATCCATAACTCCATCTAATGCTCCATCTCGGAATCGGTCAGTGTCATGAATTCGCGTGACAGAGCGCGGAGTCTTGGGCGATCCTCCAGGCGTTTTAGCTGTGAATGCATGTCCCGTGGAATAGCGCAGTACTCCTGGCATAGGGCTTGCAGTCCCTCCGGCGCCTTCAATGTAGTTCTTGAAATTCTGTGCAATAAAACGATAAGTAATTGAATTCATGGTTATGCCTTTGATCGATTCAAAATTTGAACCTATGACCGTGATGGTTTACCCACCTTGATTTGATGGGATTGAAGATCATTGAGATGAGCTCGTTCCTTGTCCGCTCCGGTTTTAGCCAATACTTGATGCAGTAAAATTCGCAAAATGTTGAAATTGACTGCTCCCACCTCGGGTGAGCAAAGAGCTAGGTCAACTAGCTCTGGGAGGCTAAATCCGTCCGTCATTGTTCCCAGCAGTAGATTTTACAGAAATTGGTGTATTAAAAAACTTGGGAAATACTAGTACGGTAAATAATGGCTGTGGTTTTTAAGAAAATATTACAAAATTCAAAATAAAGTTCTTTTCCGAACGGGAGCGAAAAAAAAATTGAACAGAGCAGTTGAAAAAAAAATTGCAAACTGAACAGAATGATTCTGAAAATATTGTGCCAAAATTATCCAGGTGCATTTCTGTTTACTGTTGGCTCCTTTTGAAAAACAAATGCATTGTGAACACTTTGAAGATACATTGCCATGATGATGCAGATTTATTGCAAATTCTAAATTCAAATTAGGGATCCGATCCACCACCAAAATTTAACGTAATCACTTTCTTGTACTGTGATTTTGTAGCCGCTTCAGCGGCAGCACTTCCAGAAGTATTCCCAGTATTATTATTACCAATGACTCGGTCCGCTTCCTCGATACTTCGTCGGGCACTGTAGATTGTGGATGCCCATTGGTAACCCTCAAATGATTCGTATTCAATGGTTCCAGAAGGGATTTCTTGAACGGAGTTAGTCGTATTTGCGTTGGATTTCTTAATGGATATTGGCTCTTTGACGTTCTTTTTATAAAAGTCCCGGAAGTAACAGATATAGGCAAGGTAAAGCAGTATCGAGAAGAAAACAGCTCCGGCCAATATCCAGGCATGAATATAGATGTCCCAGGCATGGCCCAGGATTAACTGTTCCATAATTATTCCGCAGTCCGGCTGCAATTTTATGGGTCAAATTGAAACATTTACATTAAGTAAACCTTGCGGCAGAGAATACACGTTATTTTTAACCGTCAGGGTTTACGTAACTGCTATCAAACGCAGACTTCGACATAATATTGTATTTTGTATAACCGAATGGATAACTGTAATTCGTAACTTATAATTGTGCGATAATGGACAGAGTGTGCACAAAGTAACAGTCAATTCTTTGGTTGTATAATATTAAATTCAGTAGTTATTATACCTACGTAATTCACGACTTTTTGCGACCAAGTTCCTGCTTCAAATTGTCATATATTGCAATGGGTTCACGATGGACAATATCAAATTGGAATTACACTATTGCTATGTACTGAATCATTAATCAAACTTCAAACTTACATCTTCACGAAAGGAATAAGAGCATGGAAGTTTATACAAATCCTTCAGAGCTTGTTGAACTGCTCTTTCTTTAGGTGACATTTCATTGAGAATCTCATCGTCCGTTTCAAATAATTTGATACAGCAAGAACTTGGGATGTTATGACCCTTGATTAATATCGTCTGATCCTCGGTGATTCCACTGTACCACTCCGAGTTTCCGTAGAAATTGCAGCATTTCTGTGGTAAATTAAGGCAATTTCTCGTAAATGTTAATACTATCTGTAATGGGTACAGACCTACATAATGGGTAAAAGACGGTCCCAAAGTCCCAGATAAAGACACTGACGTTACAGTCCAATTTTCACATATCTTAATACAATATCTTAATAGGTATATATCTCAATTTGCAATCATTAATACGTACATTATTAGTTTGAAATGCTTGAATCTTTGATGGGACTTTCTTCGTTTTAGCAACCTGATTTTCCAACCATTTTATCATGGAGCTCCGTCGCTCAGGATGAACATCAAAATGCTGGAAGAAGTATATAGAAACAGCACAGATGCCGAGTGCGAGAATCCAAATTATTAAAATCTATTCAAAAGTTTAAATGCAAAATTAAATAAGAATTTCGAAGCATATTGTCCATTGTCTGCACTAACATATAGATAATAGTAGTTTGTACCGCAATAATCGAAATCACACTGTAGAATTCATAATAGATCGCAATGTACATCAATCCGACGCTCAGAATAGCGAAATGACCCGTGAGAATCGGAGTCAAGAGCCATAGAGACAGTTCCACGGTAGTGATATGGTTCACAGCGAAATAGATCACATTGTAAATGTCAACCAAGTACACGATCACAATAATCGTCTGGAAATAAAAAAACATTCGTGAATTTTACCCCACACATATGATTATTTTGACCATTTTGAGCACAATACTGTACATATTCAGGTAGCCTACCAGGACAATTAGCAAGCACCATGATCCTTTATGCCAACAAAAGTGTGTAGTACAACCTGGCATAATTTTAAATATTTTTTAAATTAAATTAAAGGTGCGACACGCCGCCGGTGATTTGTAAGTATTTACATTTAGAGCCGGTTAATGCTGTAATTAAACTCTCAGGTACTGTAGACAAAATGTCCATCGAATAGATTGTTTAGATTAATTAATCACCGAAATGCGTTGTGTATTTGATTGCATTAGCAACCTTCAGCTTTTATTCAGAACACCGATCCCACTGCGGAAACGGAAGCTTTAAAATTAGCAATATTGAGTATGTGCTTACTCAATAATTACTTTAGGTTGAATGTGTTTCGGCTGGTGTCAAATTCGCTCTTCCACATATTATACAGGTAATAAAATAACAGGTTTCAGAATTAGCTTTACAATTAATAGCATGTATTTATTTTAGAAAACTACAGAGTAATTCTTGGTAGTATGTACGTGCACAGTCGGTCGTAATAATAGTACGTACCTGGTTCTATTCTAATTACATACAACAATTAAAAAATAAGTCCCCTAATTACTGTCATGAATTAATTATCCTCACTGAAAAACACGATGTAAAGCATTTTAATGCGTAGAAACTGAAACGTGATCCACATTTGTACTGAATAGATGAAATTGAGCGATACTGGACAGGGCGATAGTACGATTCAATAGTTGAGTCAGTGAAGCCGTCTCGATTCGAAATATCTGTAGAGCATTTCTTAACAATGCCGCATTATAAATTGACCTATTTCGGTGTTCGTGGATTAGCAGAACATATTCGATTCATTCTGCTGATAGCTAATGTCCCCTTCGAGGATGAGCGCCTGGATTTTGAGCATTGGGACGAATTGAAAGGTTGTAAGTGACCCGGTACAATTAATTAATTAAAGTTATTTATGTTATACCTATTTAAAATTCAGGGTACAAATATGGCCAACTTCCGGTACTGAACGTGGATGGACGAGAATTGCGGCAAAATATGGCAATTTCCCGATTCTTAGCGAAAAGATACAAACTCGTTGCCCGCGATCCGTTTCTAGATGCTCGGGCAGATGAGGTAATGCGGTCAATCAGTATTTCGATCCATCTTTATGAACCATTATTGACATTCGACCCTTGCTCACAGGTCGTTGAAATGGCAACAGAGCTCCGCTTGGAATTCCGATCCTTCATGGTGGAACGAGAAGATGCTGAATTGAGAGCCGCTTTGAAACAGGACCTAATTGAAGTGGTATTTCCAAAGTATTACGCATGGCTGGATGGACTTGTGTCCGAGGCGAGTGGTAACTTCATCACCGGTAATATTCCCGTATGGCAAGATTTGTTTCTGGCTAATTGGCTCGAAATCTGGGAAGAACTTGTACACGGTCCAGAGTTTCTAAGCCGGTACCCTGCTTTGAAACGAGTTCAGAAAGCAGTGTTTGCAGTTCCAGCTATTCAAAACTATCTTTTGACCCGGCCTCAGACGTTTATCTAATTTTGGTAGGTAATTCCAATTCTATATTGTAGTTCGGTACCTATTTCAATTTACCTAGTAAAAATTTGTGAACAAAATATTGATTTCATTGGTAAACAGTGGCGATATCGCCGGTGGCCGTATTCGTACGCAATTGATACTTAAAAAATTAAGCCGAAAGTGAAACTTAGTTAGTGTCTCTTAGTGAAACTTAGTGAAACTTAGTGTCTCGATCTCGATTCGGTTTTATTCTTGTTCTTGTGTTATGTTGTTTCTTTTTCTATCCCACTTCTTTTTCAGTTATTAATTACCCAATTTTCCTCAATAAATAATAATATTCATCGGCCTTTAAATTTCAATTTTTCAACCAAATATAATTAAATCTTGTTTTTAGACTTTGCACCACGATCTCGCTCAGCCGTATGTCCCTTTTGAAGCTTGAACGGGGGCAAGGTCTCAGGGTTCACAATTTCAATCGGCACTTCCGTATCTTCGTAGTCATCCAATTGTCGGCGAAGGACATCAATGTCCTCCTGAACTTGAGCAATCTGCAAATTAATTATAAGCAAACGCTGACAATTCAGAAAGTTACACTACAAAACGAGGTAAAACGTATATGAAATTGCTAACTTGAGCCTTCACTGCAAGCGTCCTTTCATCATCTTCACGCTGTTTCTGTTTCTGAGCCACAACGGGCAAGGTGAGTGCATAGCCCAAGACCATGGCAATGAAGTCCACGGCTTCCGCTGGTTCTGGCCATTTCTCCAACTTGTACAGTTTGATAATGAGGTTCGTGATGGCTTGTATGAACTTCGTGTGGCCTAAATAGGCTCGGAATTCTTTACGGCGATCAGTCGGCTATTGAAAATACACATTTGCAACATGCATAATAGGGAATTAGTTATAGAACAGCGAGTCGTGGTTTTCTAATAAGTGCCGCCGGGGACACGGCAAACACAACATTTCGGAAGAAGTGTCAAATACACGGAATATGATTCCCAATGCAACAATGTATGCGGTATTGGCGTTTCGGAAGAACAGCGGGTACTCGTGTCCTAAATGGTAAGTATTGCACGCACGTAAATCCTATGCTGTTTCTTCTGTAGGTACTTCTTTAGCATAAGTTGCATTATGCCTAGGAAATCGCATACCGTGTCCTTGGCTGTTCTTCCGAAAGCCGACCAGACAGTGATTCACTAATTATCCCGATAATTGAGCATTATTCTTACGTAAGTTCTCGAACCAAGCGGTTCAAAAGCTTCGATTTCACTTCGAACGATGCCTTGTTTGGCCTTCAGCGTGGTCATGAGATGTTCGTCCATGATGGCCATGAGGGAGCGAGTACAATGAGCAGTAGGTGGACTTTTGGCCGCATCTCCAGGACCTTGTAACCCTCCGAGAACCGCAGGGGAATCATCGTCATCCAAACTCAACTCATCGTCATGATCCGTGATAGAACTCCGCGGCGTGTCATTGTCCCGGTTCATGAACGGAAGGTCAGGCATGTCACCCAAGCTCCGTTTGCGGAAAGGATTGGACGCCATTTTTGGTCAAAATCCAAAGTTCCAATGCGAATCAATCGAGAGAGTCACCGATACACGAGCTACACTGACAACTCACAAAGGTATTTTCAAACCCGTACGAAAAATTTTCGATTATTATCTGTTATTATTATTATTTATTCGAATTTCCAGTCAACACAGTCTAGCGCAAAATTAAATGTAGGAGGTCAGCATTTATTTCTGGAAAACAAGCATTTCAACTTATTCCGGCTGTTTATCACCACGCCAACTTTTGAAACCTGAAAACATTTTGGTAAAATCTAGTTGCCTAAAAGCAACCCATTTTCGAGATTTCTGCCCGAAATGCAATTATTGCTTCCACCACATATTGACTTCCTACAGGAAACTTTTTAGAAATTACAGGTTGTAGCGTACAACCCGTATACAATTGTCAACGCATATCGGATGCATGCGCGACCTCAACCTCAGGTTACACCGTTAAGTGTGGATGCTGTTGGAAGTTGGGACGTGGAAACGCATGTCTTGTCATTTGTCATATATGCCTAATTACAAAAAAACTTGTTTCTCCACCCGCCTTGAAGCAGTCATTGCCCAGTCAGTGCGTACAGAAAAGGATATCACAAGCTTTGCGTCTTCTGATCCCATGTATGTATAAGTGCAAGTATTGCATCTTGGTAACGTTGTTGCATTGTCAAAAACCGGATTTTCAGTTATCTCAGAAAGAAGCTTTGGGACTCTACAAATGTAGGTACGGGGTACGGAGGACAATGTTCATAATTTAGTGTAACTCTGGGTTGGCGTGAGATCCGAGCCAGCGCTCGGCGTCGTGTGGAGATTTATAAGATCTCGGTTATTAAAAATTTTCAAGAAGTTGAAAATATTAGT
>JAQFYT010001173.1:0-18024 GCA_034694925.1 Ceratophysella denticulata
AGTAGTTGGAGAAGAGAAGACATAATGCCGCGTAATTTAGCTCATTCGAACTACCTTAAGTCTTATTCCTAATGCGTAACGTTTCACTACACCACAACAGGTTCTTGCAGATGTGCTCAGATGACGGTGAAACTATTCCATCTTTAGAGGGTGACTTCGCTACTCGGCAACTTCACGACATCAATTGGATTGTGAGATATTTTTTCATTTTTGATTTATTGGCGTGAATACGAAGCGTAGATCTAATTTAATATTTTCTATTAGGTGGCTAACTGCAGTACACCAGCAAACTACTTTCATATTCTTCGAAGACAAATTGCTCTACCGTTCAGAAAACCACTCATTATTATGACACCCAAGTCCCTCCTTCGTCATCCCGAAGCCAAGTCCAACTTTGATGAAATGGGCACAGGAACAGAGTTCCTTCGTATTATTCCAGAAGCAAACGGGAATAGTGGAATGAAAAAGCTTATCTTCTGTACTGGAAAAGTAAGACAGATTGAAAACTCAGTGCATATTGCATTTAATAAGCGTGTCTAAACTTCACTGGTTTGTCTCTTCTCTTCACAGGTTTACTATGACCTCAAGAAAGCTCGTGGTGAACGTGATTTGGAGAGTCAAGTGGCCATCACTCGAGTTGAGCAGATTTCACCGTTTCCTTATGATCTAATTCAACAAGAAGTTGCCAAATACCCCAACGCTGAGATCATGTGGGTTCAGGAAGAACATAAGAACATGGGTGCTTGGACTTATATTCAACCCAGAATGATTAATTTAATCAAGAAGGAAATCAAGTACGTTATGCTTATGCAATACTTGAATTAGTTATTTTAGTATTATGATTATGCAATTGCAATTACAATAATCTTTTTTTTCTGGTTCTGCAGATACGCTGGTCGACACACAGCTCCCTCACCTGCTACCGGTTCGAAGCATATGCATTTGAAAGAACAAGCCCAGCTCTTCGAAGATGCATTTGCTTAAAAAAAAACAAAATCCTAAATTGTTAGTCGTGAATTGGAATGTAGTATTGTTGCTTAGTCTTCTTCTGTCCCTCTCACCTCCTCAGTTCCATGCATCCAATCCACCTAATTTATTTAGCAACAATTCTTCACCATTTATGTAAAAATTAATGGTCATACCTTAGACCTCAGCTAAAAGAAACCTGGCTTTCAAAACAATTAAAAAATTATGACTGCTTGAAAAGCAAAATTGCAAACAAATCTATGCATCCTTAAAGTTAAAGTCATTCTTATTGACCATAGTCAGGGGTAAATGTGGGCAGAATAAGGACTGTTATTTCGAGACGACTAAAAGACTTGTGTAATTTATTATCTGCTTGACTCAAATAAACGATTTTCATTCTAGCCATGACAACAAATTTTGAATTTCAATTACTATGTTGGACTCGTGATGACTGACTTCATTGGAAGGTCATACATGTTGAATGAGGGTTTGCAAGTGAAGGGGGCTCATTTCAGGGTTCCAATTCGAGGGCTAATCCAACTTGATGTCCACCAGCATTGAAGTCCTTCCCATTGATGATCGTGGAGAGGGTCAAAGTCACTCCATCACGCAGTTTTTGCTCAAATGCAAGTCCGAGTTGGGACTGGTTGTTGACCTTAGCCCGAATAGCTGTACATGGGTCGAGGAGGTATTTACCTCCAATTCCAAAACGAGTCGAGTTCTCGGACCCAGCAGTCCAGGCCAATTGTACACCTAGAAAAAATGGAAATAAAAGTTTCATTCATCTTGGTATTCCAAACGAGAGTTTTGTTCGGGTAATTTCTTCCTAGATGTCAATGTCAAGGTTCACGTTATGCGTCGTCATAGCTGCTTTAATCGTGGGCTTTGACATGTAGGAAGAAATTATCTGAATTAAAACTAGACGTGGCAGTCTTACCGGCCTCAAGTCGGCTGCTCACACGCTGGTACAAGCTCCCTCCGAACGTCTCCCCGTTGTCCACGCTGGTATGTAATTGGAAGTCACCAGCACAGTAGCCGAGAGCAAAGTTATTTTTGTTGACTTTGCCTTCGGTAGTGTCATATGACACTTGGTAGCCTCCAAGCCAGCCCTGAAGATAGAAATACAACTATTAGCCGACTTTTCAATCCTTATCATATAGCATCAAATACACTTGGAAACTCCAGAAATCTTACCTGGTAGCCCAATACTACGGAACCATTCACGAGAAGATTGGACTCATCTCCTCCATCAACAATAGCATCAATAGTGGCATTGGGGATTTTATACTGGGTCTTGACCTTTCCATTCTTCTTCCCAGAGTCAGGGTTGAAGGATGCCTCGAGAGCGAACTTGAGTCCAGGTGCTATTTTATCTTGACAGCTAATCTCCGTGAGCAGGTCATTGTCCGTGTTCCATTTTTCAGTGAAGGTCAGGCCTGTGAACGGAGGGTCAACTGTCATTGAGGCCTCAATACCAATCATATCCAAACCCAAAAAGCACTTTTGTAGATTAGATAACTTACCATAGCTCGGAACCTTGTACTTGGTCTCCAGGGAGCCGAAGCACTTGCCCTCCTCAAACGTATGAGTT
This sequence comes from Ceratophysella denticulata, assembly GCA_034694925.1. Lineage (NCBI taxonomy): Eukaryota > Metazoa > Arthropoda > Collembola > Poduromorpha > Hypogastruridae > Ceratophysella > Ceratophysella denticulata. The sequence continues at coordinate 2,558 of JAQFYT010001173.1, forward strand.
CCGCCAGAGTTGATGTCCACACCGCCGCACGTCGTGGACTTAACGTCGAGCTTAAAGAGCCCAAAATGATAGCCCTTGTTGAATACGTCCCGGCAAGCTTTGCCCAAGTCCGAATACGTCGGTGGGGCCATTCTGCAAAACTAATCAACGCATTCAGCATTAGGAACTTTACTTAGAACTTATGACTTACGTATATCATTACAAGCGAATTACGTGAATCCCATGCGATTTAGCGTTCACGTAATATGTAGCGCCTGACACTACGTTTGCGTTCAACGTTGTACGTAAAAATATAGCTAGGTACGCACAGTTTGAGCTTTAACTAAACCCTGATTATATGAAAAAAATGACACTTACCTGTTAATTTGTTAGATCCGATTAATTTGATTATATGCTGCGTAGAGATGAGCGTTTAGTCGCAGAAAGAGCAAAGAGTAGTGATTGACGACGATGATGATGAGAGTGGAATTTTGTGCAACCTAACCGGGGACAGGAATATGGCTGACTGCCTTGCCCTTTACCCGATAGAGAGAAACCCACTTCCCACGTCCACTGCCCACAGCTCTGCCACGATAGCTGGAGCTCACAACTGGTGAACAGGGGCGTGGGTCGTGGGTTTCTCTCTCATGCCTAATATAGGCCAAAGGATTTGCGCAACCGGAGTCGATTCTGGCACCACTACTACTACTACTACTGCACTGCAAAGGGCAGTCCAGCAGCGCAGCAGTGCCACAGGTTCGCATTGTGAATAGCAATAAATTAACGGTATGCTAGTGACGGGGTCTAGTGGTATGCCAGAATCCCTTCCATACTGCATGCACTTCTGTGCACTACGCGATGCACTATGCGATATGCGATGCTCTATGCGATGAATTTGAATTACAAATGGAACACTCACCAAACAATCGGAATCGGAACCGGAACTGGACAGAGTGCGCTGTAGGTGCAGATGTGATGTGCGATGCGGTGCCCAACAGGAACTCTAGAACTGCGGATGAGTTGAGAAAGCTAAACCAAATTATAAAGTTAGGACGTAATTTCGGATCTATCCGTTCCGAATTGAAAAATTCTTTAAAATAATTTTAAAGAAAAAAATAATCAATTCCGGAACAGAGATCCGAAATTACGTCCTTACTCTACGAAAGATTTTGATTTATGAGAGCCGAACTGATGCCCAGTCGACTAAGAAAACAATTTATTGATTGTAATAAAAGTAAATACAATTTCAAGCTTCCGTTTCCATACGAACGGTTTTTAACAAATTTAATCAGGAACCAAGGGCTACCTTGATTTGTATTTTTTTATCATATCGCCAAGCCGACGAGAGACTTCAAACAGTACACAATAAAATGACGAATTTCCAAACAAATAAGAATCTCAATCTCAATGCGGTTTCGAAAGAGAATTTTAATTTCAGAAAAACATATATCCTTCTGTCACGTAATCAATTAGACAGACGTCGTCTTATCCCCAAAAACTGATTCTATCGTTTATCTGTAGAATTTGAGCATTTCGTGGACACGAAAAATGGTAGGTTATGGATCAGGAGGGTGCTTTCTCCTTATGGCCTTTCTTGGACTTTCTCAAATTGCAATTGGAGCTGGTAAGCCTGCTTGTGTAGTGCTTAATTCTAGTACATTCCATTATTTTATAGCTTTTAGCCAGAAATTAAATGCTGAATCTTTTTCTGTATGTTTATGAACAGATGCACTGAAGTCATGTCTCGTTTGCGGCTACCCAAGGGATGTCCACCCCACCCAAGACCCAGGTGGGGTCTTCTGTCGATATCCTGAGAAGGATTTGAAGAAAGCTGAGGGAATCTACGGACAACCGTGTGCCACTATCGTTGATTTCATGGATCACTTGAAGACGTCTAGGGGTTACAAGGAGCCGCCGATTGCTCCAACAGACGAAATTATCTTCCAACCTAAATGGCAACGGGACTATTTGAAAAAAAAGTACGTTAGTTCTCATTCTAATCCAATTTTAGAGCTTTTCTGTTTAATCCCCCCTGACACTCAGGACATACAAATACTATTATTTTTCATTTATATGTTACAATTCGGTTATAATCTTGGTTCTGTTATAACCGAACCGGTTCGTATAACATTGTATACGGTTTTTGCACATTAAGTACCACTAATCAAGCAAATTCGAAATTGATAATTATTGCATCTGAACCGGAATGTAGCGCTCTTTTCAATAGTATAATTAGTTTTAAGCTCAGAATATTTTTTTTTCTGAAAATGTCAAATGACTGACGCATCTTGGAGCGTTTTCAATTAATGGGTAATTTGACAATGCTGCAGCAGGTTAGCAATGTTCACGAGTGCATCACTAGAAAGAGTGCTAAATTCTGGTCCAGATTCCATAATTAATTAATTCCGATTAGCCAGACCAATGGTGTTTAATTGGCCAAAACTGTGTACAATATTATATACGAACCAGTTCGGTTATAATCGAACCAAGATTATATCCAAACCGTAACATATATATTTGAAACAATCTTGAACTTTAGCGAAACGAAGTACCAGCAACTCTTAGACAAGATTAAATTTGACAAGTATCATACTGTGTGCAAGAAAACTTTCATTACGTCCAGCGCTGCGGGTGTTCCGGGAACAAAAGGTAAAGCCTAACAAATGCAATGGTGGTCTACAGCTCGTTGCCCGAAGATCGCACATCAAATCTTATTGACATACTACATATTATAAATTCCTCGTAAATGTGTATTTTTAGCTTGGGACGAGATTCCAAAGAATGCGACCAACAAGGACTATGAACGCCTCGTCCGCTACTGTGGCTGGGAACCGAAGATTGATGAGCATGAATCCGAGATCAAGTACCCGTACGAGCTCCAGCCCTTCGGATCCGCTTCTTCACTCAAAATTGTGGAAACTACGACTACCTGTATTACGGATAATTGTAACGGAGCACCAGGGGTCAAGACTGGGTCAGCACTCTTCAGCAGTCTCATTCTCGTCCTGGTCACTCTCAACGCCTAATTCTTCCGCGGTATCGACACACCTGCTAGCTGTGTCCCTGTCAGATGCGAAAATTCTGTTAACTTAAAACAGCTACTAAAAATCTAATTTAATTATAATCATAAGAAATGTGTTAGGAAATGATAGATCAATTTTTTTGATACATTTGTTTGTGTCCTAAAGCCTAAATCCAAAATTATATGTAAGAAATTCAGAGGGTCAGGGGCAAGGTATTTAAATTCACGGGCCATTGATCTGTGTATGGGAATAAATAAAGTATGTACAACGAGTACACGAAACATTGTGGCGTCGGTATGTTGTGTATATTTATTCGTCAGATGAAAGCATGCTTTCTCCACTTTCTCCAGAATGTCTGAATTCCTTGCGCGTACCTAATTAATAGTAAATACAATACATATGTCAACCGTCGTCGCCGTAATCCGCGCGCATGAGTTACGAAAGGTTAAATAGTTCATGGAACATTTTATGTATTAGAGCCGAATTGCCGGGCTTTACCAGCTATTGTACAAAGGGATTATTCAAGAATTGGAAATTCTTCTGTCGAAGTGCTATCTATAAATACTCCAATTAAATATAGCTTATGAATTATGGCTGGGTTTCCACTGGAGTTACAAGACAAGGCCAGGCATGTGCTGCGTTGCAAGGGACCGATTGGGAAATAATTATGGATCGAGTCGTCAGAGTTTTTTCACTTTCATAATTGGAAACTCATTCAAATGCAAAGTACTTTTACCAGCTACAGTGAGATTCAGTTCACTTGCTAATTTGGTTCTTTACGATGATCATGGCAATGGTACCACTACCTTGCACTTAAAATATCTTGGTAGGGATGTGGATACAGGTTACTGTATGAAGGCTGAACTGTAAGTTTCCATTTTCTGTTCCACACGTCAATGCCAAATGGATAAAGGTACGCTCAAAACTAAACTGATTCGGTTTTCAAAATCAGTTAATACCATAAATTTAGATGTCTAAATGCCAATATTTAGTAGGTAATTTCGTAAGAGCGAGCAGATACAACGCCTGGTAAATTAAGTAACTATTTAGTTATTTTGTAACGTATCCTTTCATTATAAATAAAATCAAAATATATGTTAATTAATTAATCGGCAATTGCGTAAGCAGGTGATTTGATGTAATTTTGTATCTGTATAATACTCCAGGTTCCAGCATATTTGAGTGAACGAACAAGTCTGACTGAGATCTCATTTCAAGTGGATTGGATTCTAATATAATTCATAACAAGGTGAAACTAACAGAATCGTTGCAAACACTTCATAATCTGCTTCAGCCTTCCCATGCAGCCATATTATGTAATTCGTAATTTTGAGTGCAATATTCCATATTGACTTTAGCCTCCTAGAGATAAACGATTTGCACCCACCTGTAATAAAATTATGCCAGGTGGAAGCCACAAATCTATACTAGCTACCGGCAAGGTGCTGAGATAAGCCGGGTTTCAATCGTTTCACACCAACAAAAAAAAACACTGCTTTACAGCAGCTTGGGACCGACCAGGACCAGAAAGTATGAAGGATGAAATATTTATATATGCCATAGCTACAGCAGATACTTTATGTAACCTTCTGGTCTAAAACTGCTAAACTCGAACATGAGTTCCATACGCACAAAAAACTGGAATAAGGTCTTCAATATACGGGATACAGGGCACTGGGTGGGTATACACATATAGAAATTTATTACATGTTTATAAAGTTTATAAGCCTCTGGTCTGGTCTGAATTGAATTCCACGTGCTCAAAGGGTTGAACCCGTGCAAATTGCCGTAAGCATCAGATTCTCTTAACGAAATGTTCAATCTTCACCCAAGCTTTCCACGGACACAGAGATCCAGGTCTCTCCGTACACCATCCTAAATGATCATAATTTTATTCTTCTCACTTCTTCGGCTACATTACTGACTTGACTACTGAATAACAAAATGCTAAGCTAAGCAAATGTACATACCTATGAGCCTCCCCAAGAGCCCCCAACGTTATAATTTCTACACGTTTACAGATTTCCCAGCACCCTATGCGAATGCTATCATGACTCTTACGGGTGTCTTTGGCTTTGGCTTAAATTCTGTAGAGGTCTTCTTCTTTAGTTTTATTTGCGAATATGATTATAGCTCTGCAGATGCTAATACTTTTTCAAGTAGGTACTTCTACCAATGCGTGAGTGTTTCATAACCAGGTCCAAATAGATCTCGACTTGGCTTAGTAGCGAGTCACCTAGTTTTTTATAGTTTTTTCTCTGTGTGTCGACTAGTGTCGTGCATTTGAGACAGATCTGGGGTTCAGTTCAGAAGAGACGACGAGGGTATTATTGGGCCATAGGAGAAATTCAACAGTAGCTCTGAAGAAGTGGAGGCGGTCTGGTTGTGATTCTGATTCTAATTATTAGAGTTTTTGTGGAATTTTCCTGGCAGAATGAAGGCTATTGCTTGCGGCGTCTTTCTCCTGGCCCTTTGCGTCCTTGAAGGTCAGTCTAATTCACACGCTGTGATCGAATTTAGTTACTGTGGCATTTTTCGATGCAATGAAAAAACAGAATCTGCAATGAAAAAGTAGACTTGCAATAAGAAATGGAATGCAGCAATAAGCAAAATTGGTCTATAATTCCAAAGGTTAGGTTAGTTGTTGGTCATTTTGGTATTTCAAAAGCCTAACCTAACCTCTAGAACGGATCAATCTCGTCCGCCAACGTTCTAGCCTAACCTAACCTCACTAATATCAACTTTACTGGCATGTAGACTTATAGCAAAAGTCTTTTTTTTCATTGCAGATTCTATTTTCTCATTGCACGTTTATATATTTCCCATTTAGTTATTAAAGTATTTAGTGCTTAGGAATGCGCTGGAGAAATTCGCGATTGGATTTCCGGTTTTTTCATATACTGCATGCAAAATCGTAGCGCTAACTCATACTGGGGCCAGAAACAGGATTAAGTATGTATGCTTTTACAGAGTTAATCGTGGACTGTAGAAAATTTTAACCGGTATCAGAGAATGAATGTAGAATGCGCTTTGGTATCAGTTGGGATTCGAACGAGACATTTACATAATTTGAGAAGTATTCACTTCATAGATCATTTGTCGTTGAATTAAAGCTTTGGATGGTTTTCTAAATGGATATATATATAGGTACCTACCTAGCTAATAACACCGAAAACGTTATTTTGTAAGAGAAACTGGTAGATGGGTGCTTGAACGTAACGTAGTTACGTAATCTCTTGACTGGATATTGTTTGTATTTTCTAATCTCGATTCTGACTTTTACTATATATATTTTATTCCCTTTAGCATCAATTAGGGCCGAAATTCTTATTTTGGCATTGACTGAGATGGAACACTTGATTCAGGTAGTGTGTAGTGAATTTAGTTATATTGAAAATACGCGTAAAACTACACACAGGGAAGGCATGAAACAATATAGCTCTTCAGCGCTTTCACGCCATTCGAAAAACACAATTATACCATAAATAATTACAAAAACTGTATTGAACTAAATAGTTACAAAATTTTCACATCTTCTCATGGAAATTCGTTGTATTTTGCGTATTCGGTGTATATCCGTGATCTGTGATTGATTGATTATAGTTTGGTTATACAATGCGAATAAATATTCATAATATTTCATCTGTATATTTCAAACGTAGACCATTTCATAAGCTAGTATGTCTAACATACTTTGCATAAGACAAATAGCAATAAGCCAATGGAATTATATTGTGCATATAGCATTTATAACGCTTTGCCTTGCGGAATTTAAGATAGGATAAGATTCCGCTATTTCTCAACATTTGGTGTTATGAGGATTAAATCTAGGGCAGCGTCTTTAGCCAAAGCCAAAGCCACCTATAGAAATGTGTATAGCCCAAACGTTAGATAAGATTAGCTAATGTCATATTGTACATAGTTTGAACATATACATAATATGTATAAGTCCACATCAGCAGCCTTGTGAGATACGACCAGTTTGAATTTCTTTTGCAGGCGAGGCAGGCAGGACATGGAGAGATGAATAATTCATGAAGTATAAACTTAAAGTCAAATATATTAATTTCCATCTATCTATCCATGCAAGACTGTAGTTATTAGCACCCGTGAAGAGCCCCCATTATGTTTAGCATTGGTCTCCATAATCACTCACTATTACGATCTCTGCCTTATTCACTTACGTCATAGCTCCCATTTTTACAAGCCGAATACTGATTAGCGGAATATCAAGCGTGGAATAGCGTTTAACACAAGCTATAATAATTGCCATTCCAATCCGCCAACAGTTTACGGACGTACAAAATGCAATAGGATCCTTGCAAGTGTGCCCATTAAGTTATTTTAAAATGTTAGCCAATTAGTCCTCCATGGTCAACAATAGTTTATTAGGTTACCTTGGACTTCCCGAGTATCGAAAGTGGATTTAGCTGGAGTAGCAGCCAGTTAAATTCTATATTTGTATTGTTCGAAAAATTTGACGCTTTAAAGTACAATGCTAAAACTGGATTTCTTGGTATGGTCCAGTAAGGTCTGGATGTCCGATCTACACGGCTTGTGAATCACATAATTCGTATACCGTGAAGTTTGGTAAAATGTAAACTAACGATTTCAATTTACTCTGTACAGTTACCAGTCTCAAATGCTACATCTGCACGGACGTCAAGAACGCGACAGGATGTGGTCACGGAGCTGACGTTGACCCAGCCTTCCTCAAGGACTGTAACTCACAAGACAAGGACGTTGTGGAACTGAACCCTGTGCGACCAACAAACAAGGAATTCACACTTTGTCGAAAAATGGTCACCCAAGTCGATTTCGATGTTAATTCGAGTAAGTATGTTTACCAAAACCGCCGGAGGAAATGACTGATTTTCGAATTTACAAATTGAATCTAACGATTATCCCCTATTTCAGACAAGGCTGGTTCCCGAATCAAGCGAACTTGCGGCTGGGATGACGAGGACAAGAAATATGTGAATGCTTGCTACTATCGAGGCGGTTTGGGCGGAAGAATCAACGTTTGCTCCTGTGACACAAATGATTGTAACGGGAGTAACTTCATGAAGGCGTCCTTGGGCCTTGGCCTCACTGCTACGCTCTTGACCCTCTGGAAAGTTTTCTGCTAACTCATAGAGTGATAATTAGTCACAGTGCCAAGTGCCAGCACCTCAATCAGGAATAATTATTCTACAAACGAATATGTACATCGAAATTCATTATTAAAGTCAGATCACTTTAGATCAAACCATCATACTTGACCTTTGACCAGGCCTCTCCTCATATCCTATTGACCTTATCACCATCGACGAGAGGTCAAGCCTAGACACAAACTTACTGTTTATAATAATAATTGTATATAGGTACAAATACTTCATACGGTAGCTAACTGTGTAAATGTACAGCTCAAATACCCTGTTGTGTTTTTAGAAATGGACTTCAATAAAATATGACCTATTTTAGTGACTTTAAATTTAAATTTAATACGATGAGCCTAATTTATTGGTTCGCACGGGGATTTCCCCAGCAAACAAAATGCATAATTTGAAATATACATACAATCAAACAAATATTAAATTCACGATTTTGCAAAATTTGACCAGTTACGAATTAATAAATTTAAGTTATCTCTTCTTTAAGAAGAGTTATGCGAGCATAGCGGACCCTGCCAAGCTCGCATAACTCTGCTTTGATTGCATATCAAAATTCTCGTGTATTTAACCCATGTCGGTCCAAAATTAGGAATATAATTGAATTCTAAATTCCAAGTTCAGTTATTAACACGAATAAGCGAATAAAGCAATCTGTCGCGAATGTTATCTTAATTTCCGAGTGGTTTACCGGTGCTAAGTTAACGGTCTCATCATAAAATGGATCTCGTATTCAAACCGGATATGAAAGGAATGGGAATGAACGCCGATGACCTTCGACTATTTGCCACAATACAGAAAAAACTTCTGCAAAATCTTAGGCTGCAGGTTTGAAGTAGTATTTATTACACAAGAGTCCGATATAGGTCAAATAATAAGTTATTAAAATAAATTAAAATATTGGAATAATAGCTCTTGTCCCAAACATCGATTCCCTATGAAGCTGTGCAGGCCGAAGCTCAGAGAATTCTTCAAGAATATACGGAGCAGGCTAATTGGATGGATCAAAGGGTCACAGTAAGGACGCATTTCTTAAGATTAAGCTATGGGTCGCCTATCTACCATTAACATATCTATACCATATACCATTATATCACATTAATTAAATTACTAAATACTTAAAAATTAGGTCTGTCATGCAGTAAAACAGTGTCACATGCTCAAAAAATAATACTTTGTACTCCAGGTTTCGAAACAGGAAGGTCCACAGTCACAAAAGTCGAATGAATCCGCTCGCTTGAGGAAGGCAGCAGTGGCGAAGCGGATTGCTCGGACAGGGGTCACTCCGTTGCCGAGTCAGCGGTTCAAAAATGTCAGTTTTCCGTCTGGGAATGAGAGTGACAGCTTCACGGACAGTAACAGTAAACTCCATACTAAAAAGAAGAAAAGATATGATAGTAAGCGTCGAGATTATCCGAGGCCATGGATTAATCAGGCACGACGGACGGCGTCCTCGGTTCCGAGCGACATGAGCACATTGGTATTCAAATCACATCTGAAGTTATGAATAAGCAGAAAAAATAGTACAGCGTAATTCTAAGCATGACAAAATTACAGGTACTACCTCCGATATCGGCCAGATCATCCGTATCAGGAGTCTCAGAGCCAGAGCACTGCGTTAACAGTAACAATATAACCGTTGCTGCTTCTGGTTGCTTTAACGAAACATTTACGAAACGTCATGAGTCGGGGTACTACCAGAAGTAAGTTAACCCGGTATTCACAACGTTTCGCTAATAATCGGGAAATTCGCAGTAAACGCTTTAATTTGCACTGACACTGTTTTCTTAATTTCCAACAGGAATGTTACAGGAATGAATCCAGCCGATGCAGATACGGCGAATACTTCCCACAAGCCGTCAAGCAATATGAAGAAAATTCTCAAGCCTTGGATCGATCCGAACGAGTATCAGCGGGTAAACTTATTACCGAACCTCATATTATGCAAATAAAACGCATTAGTATGTGACCTTTAACTCTACGATATTTTATTCCCGAATTCCAGTTGAAAGCTGAAAGGGCAGAGCTGGTCGCGCAGGAGCTACCACCGGAACAGCATAATTCTGGTCCCACAGAGCTATGCGAAGTACAGGTCGATCCTGGACCCGACCCCGCGACCGAAGCGACTCATGGTCAAATCCCTAACCCTGATACAGAATTAACAGTTGTAAGTGTGACCCAAAGTTCACACGCTCACCAGGCTGACCGTCAGCTTGATCCTGTAAATCTCACGGAATTTTCGTACAAGAGCCCGGACCGCGAAAATGGTCCTGAAAACACAGACGCGATCGACCCTGACCCTGACCTAGTTACTCACGCTGTGACATTTAACGATTTAGACCAATTTGCTGAGTACATACCGGACCCGGAGTCTAGTGAACAGCGCAGATCCCGATCAAGAGTTCGTAGAGCTCAAAAAATGACGTCAAGCGATAAGAAACCTTCGAATCGTGACTCCAAACAAAGTAGTTCTTCTAAATCCAAATCGAGAAGCGCTTCCAGAAGTAACTCACCAAATAGCTATCGATCTCTTCACAAAGCTAGGAAATACCAGGATGGGGCAAAAATCTCACTAACTCGTGCCACTGCAATGGATACGCTTGGCCTGTCTCAACCGCATGTTTTTAAGGATTTCGCTAAGGGTCAGAAATCAAAGGAGCTGAAGGTCCAATACTTCAATTCCACGAAACTTTCAACTAACTCAGTCGAAGTGGATGACAGCAGCAGCGTGGTCAGCGTTGAGAAGAATCAGGGCAAGGATAAACCAAAGATAAAACTGGTCAAAAATGCTCGTTCTACGAGTTCACCCATGGCGACAAACGACAAAATCGTTGGACAGCATAACATAAAGGACGTTCACAACGCCGTGGTTTCTTTCAATGAATTTGAGCGAGCGGTGAATGAGCTAATCGATCAACGGATTTCAGATATGAAAGTGAGTCCGAATTCGGATGAGAAATCTGAGAATCAAGAACCAGTCGACGTTAATTCCAATGAACTTCAAGTCGTTACAGTGGCCACAGCGGAGATTTCAACTGAAGAAAACTACGAAGCTGTTCCAGGAAGCGTTAGTCAAACTGGAAATATAGATATCACGTCGGACGCTAAATCTGTGGAACTGGATCCTCACGAAGAAAACGAAAATCAGATTCAGATCTCAAGTAGAACGGTCAGTCGAAATTCGTCGCAATCCCAGCCAAGACAGGTCAAACCCGTGATATTCGATGAACCCGTGGTCAAAGGTCGTGCAATCATGGATAAAACCTTGTTAAACCCAAAGGTCGCGGCACCCGTGAATTCAAATCCAACTCCAACCCATGAAATCGAGAGCAAACCGAAACTTAAATCTAAATCGAAACCGAAACTTCGCCGTTCTCAAACGTCCTACACCGTTGTCCCGAAAATCATCACTCCGCAAATCTCAAAAACAAACGTTCAGATGTCTAAGCTCTCGGATGCTGTCTACCTGAACCGGAAACCAGTCGAGAGTCTGCAGACGGACGGACCAGTCATGATTTCTCGACAGAGCAGCAGCACGGATTCATTTCCAATTAAACCAAGCCCAGGATCACCAGGCCTCATCAAGCTTAGTCCCGCAACGAGTAAACCAAAAAAGAGTTTCGGTGGCAGGGCTCACGAAGAAATTGATTTCCAAACCTTAAAAGCGGAACTCATGAAAACTGCAATGGCGGATATGGTCAAAGAATCGGGAATTAAACTGAGCGAAGAAATTCCCCCGACCATCCTGTCCGTGTCAAAGTCAAGTGATTCAATCATGATGGACACAACCCAACTTCAAGATCAGCCTCCGATGACATCGTCCCCAAAAGTGGAAAGTCTTTTGAAATTAGCCAAGGCAAATATAAAAAAGAAAGTGTCACTGAGCAAAAATTCAATTGATCACATCTTGACACCAACACCATCGCATCCGCCGGTGGCTGTGACTTCAAAATCTTCAATCTCATTTCGGTCAAGATCAAAACCAGTGGAAGGAGTGTTTCTGCAAAAGATTGTTCCGTTGACCAGCAGAAATTCGAATGCTCAGTCTAAACCCGTACGACTACGACTGAGCAGCCAGAATTCAAGCAAGAAGCAAATTATTATTCCTCGAAAAGTTAAGAACAAGACTGAGAAGAAATCGACTAGCCGTCCGCAAGAACAGACGTACGTTGTGAACGTAAAACTGAGTCAACTTGGAATTTCCGAAGTTATGAAGTTCGATATCTATGATTGCAAGGTAGTCCATACTTACGTGCCATTTATACCATTACGTACTTAATTTGCGCTCTACCTCGCTCGCACGGACAGCGGCAACACTTAATGCATGTCGATAAGTCCTGGCATGGCGCATTTCGTGTAAGGTTGCTTAAATTGGATCGAAGACGAAACGAATCTAACTATGCCTTTTACCCTTTTGAAACCAGTTTCATGATACCACTCCAACCAACATGCCGCCCATCGTTCGATTGACCGGGTCAGTTCAGACGAATGTGAATGGTCAGAAAAAGAGTTGTGGTACTAGTCCTATTCCTAGTCCAAGAACAAGGCGATCACCGAGCTCAAGCAAACGTTCTGTTTCAGTACCGGCGGAAGTTCGACAACAACCACAAAAACAGGAAAATCTTAAACAGCGGCAGGTCCACGTTACAAAGACAAAGAACATAGCTCAAACTACTACCAAGAGATCTTCTTCCAAGTCCAAGGATTACAAAGACTCAGAGAGCGATCCGGAAGATGAAGATTGGTAAAGCAACTTAATACCTGGCCATAATACACTAGAAATTCAACAAATGTGTTTCAATTCAAGTCTGATCAAGATCAACGGAGTTTTAGAAAATTGTCAATATCACCCATCACCGATACCGATACGGCAGCCTATGATATGATTTATGATTGTTCCTTAATTTGATTTTGAATTAAACGAGTTTCTTTGTGAATCCTTCAATCGTGCTCATGTCAATATTTTAAAGTATAAAATTGATTGATGCTTACAAAATAAACCAGCTTAGCGTCTCAGACTTTCGTCACTTCATCTGGATGAAATCTATGTAGATGAGCAGTTCGTCCTTTCGTAGTAGTAAATGCACAAGAGCAAAACTCACATTGAATGGTTCCATTGGTATGATTTACCTAAAAACAGAAAAAACAAGAAATTAAATACTTACGTAGGAAATAAAACTTTAAAGTTAGCATTACAGATTGCAGTTATATGGCGGATAAGACTACAAGGCTTTCCTGTTTCTACATAATTTTACTATTGGTATCTAAAGCACCTACCCGGACATGACCCCATAAATGTTTACTAGTCCGAAACATCTGTGGACAAAATTTGCAAGGAATCGGTTTCTCACCAGTATGAAGTCTGTGGTGATCTCTGTAATGTAATAAGATAGTATTATTACAAAAATATACTGCGCTGCAAACTATAGCTGTGAATTGCAATTGTGCATTAGGTATACCGTAAATCAGGTGCTTTCCGAAAGGTCTTCTTACATATTTTACACCGGAACAAGATATTTGAGACCACTCTTGTGGCTCGTATTGGACTGGGTGAATTGGTAGAAATATCAGCCTTTTTTCTCTGAATTAATTTGGCTTTATTCTTCACAGCAGCCACCTTTTGTTGGACGTACCGTCGTGAACTTGTACTTTTCCTTCTACCACTACCACCACCGTGGTAAACACAGACGTGATGACTGAGCGCAATTGAATTGCCAAGTTTGCAGGGGCAATGAGGACATTGGAATGTATTTTCAGGGTTGTGACATTTCTGTGATTAATCATTATATTTATCAGTAATTACCTATAAATCTCTGAAACTAAAACTAAACTTACTTTAACGTGGGACTTCATATAATTCCTCAGCCGAAAACCAGTTCCACACTGATCGCAAGTGTAATTAGAATGAAACTTAGTTACATGTTCTCTGGAATAATCATAAAATATAATTGATTTAAGCATTATATGCAAGTATATTGTAATGATATTTGACAATATGTAGCAGTAAATACCTCCTATCTTGAAGAGTGCTATAACGGACTCCACACTCCAGACAGCGCATTCCCGCCGCCAACTTCTTTTTGTCTGAATTAACTTCGGATATTTTATTCTTATAATTGATAAGAACTTCGTCTTCTGAATCCACGCCGGGATCGTCATCAGAATCATTCTCCGTTTTCATTGCCTGTTGCTTTTCGTGTTCTTCTACATGAGTATTATATTTAATCGGGTCAACGTAGCTTCGGCCACAGAAACGGCAAAAATACCATTTTTCCTCAGTCAAATGAGTTTTCAACGGAGCCATTCCTATCCGCAAGAAAATATAAATTATGTTTATCTGTCAGGCAATAGTAACAAGTACACAGTACATGTCTATTTAAAATTTAAATGGACAGTATGCTATGTATACACTGTGCACTGTCAACGTCAACTGTGCCAATATTACTTACTTTGCGGAGGATTGATGACGACACGTCCTTCCGTGGATCTCTGATTAAAGCAGGTCATGACCTCAACCACGGGTACGAGAGGTACCTCAACGGGTTGTTCTTCTAACGGACTTTCCGGTTCAACAACATCCACATTCTCGACTTTCACTTTGCTCATCTTAGATTTGGGTCCGGCTTTCGCCTTGCCTTTCGGTCCAGCGGTCATTCTTTTATTTTATATTATTCGTTTATATCAAATACAAATTCAACCCGGTCGGTCAAGGATTTTAAACGCAGTCAGCAGTACCTGGCACAAGTACCTGTGCAAAATAATTCAATTTTCAATACCTTTAAATTTTTAAAAACCTAAAGAAAATCATAATCAAAATACTTGCCACGTATTCAATAAGTTATAATTTGTAATTTCTTGCCAATGAATATCGATGCCGTGAACTGCCAAAAGGAAACTTCAAGATGCTCGTTCCGTACTCTTAAAAATCGCAATTAATTTCAACTCAAAAATAAACAAAAATATCAAATTCCAATCTGTCTCGTTTCATTGTTGCTGGATTCAAAAACGGGTTTCTTCGTGCCTCGAAGAAGTAAGAGAACCTAGCGCATAGACGAGATACATACGAGGTTTTGTGTTTGTACTGCGTCCCAGGTTCACAGTATGCTGTGGAATACGGTATTTTGGATACGCTTTATTCATTCCGTGTCCAACTGACCCCAATTGATTCCCGCTTAAAAATACCATACTTAATTATCGACTTGAATTGACCGAACATTTGCCATAATATCAATCTTTATGGGAAAACTTTATTCGGTCAGAAAAAATATCTATTTCTCAGGAAAACTATTTCAACCAAAAAAGTCTAACCTGCCCT
>JAQFYT010001174.1:0-18007 GCA_034694925.1 Ceratophysella denticulata
TAGTATTTACTACTGCTTACTAGAACACCCATTACGTATAAGGAATCGGCTAGGGCAGCAAATTGGCTATGCTATTTTTTATTCGTACGGATACCTATGTGGATTATAGGAGTTGTCGCATGGGGGCCAACTTGTAAATCTTGGGTGATTGGGAGACTGAATCTTTTCGCATGTTTTAGGGCTCGTGGATTCGCCAATCCACCTTAATACTAAAACCTTTATCTGTGTATATAATATTAGTGTGAAGTTGAATGCTTGCATGGTTGGGTGGTAGGTGGGATTATGTATTATGGTAATTCATACAAACACGGGATATGCATCTACTATAGCACTTGATTTTTGACTCAATAATAGCTTTCATTTTCATGGTATTTCTTAGCGTAGGTTACGGATGGCAGGTTCTTAAGATTCAGGATTTATTGGAAACATGTGAGGCGGGGGGAAAGGCCTGGAATCTACTTACTTCTTTAATGCAAATATTTGGGATTCAAATTGCTGGTAGGTCTCGTTATATTGACGCTCAATTCGGAATAAGTATCAGTCGATCTGATTTAATAATGGATCGTATCGGGATCATTGCCGTGCTCTTAGATTGATAGTTCATGGTTCTCTGTGGTTTGGTTTGTGGTTCATCCGTTGTTGAGCTTCCTTGAATCTGCTTCGTTCATGTCATGGATATTTACTATTATGTACCATGGCTGATCTCCCTTATATGTATGGTATCCACTCTGTTCGAGACGGACACAGAGCAGTGTCCACAGCACAGGAGGGCTTTCTCCAGGAGAGTCTGCAATAGGCCCGTTACTGTTCCGTATTGTCGTTACTCGCTCCCAAAAACATACATATACATACATGCATACATAATACATACACCCATCACAGGAGGAATGGGAAGAGGATGTCGGAAAATAACATTCGTGGAAGAATGTATTGGATGTATAACTTTGGATTTCTAAGTATAGCTTATCCTTCCCCTTTGGTAAACGTGCCTCTTACTTATTATTGATGCGGAATGGAAATTGTCATTAGGTAGAATTTGTACAGAAGAACTGTTGAACTGTATCCATGAGTTTGTATACATATTATAGAAGGATTGAGCTACCTCAGACCGGAGATCAGAGCTTCGTCTCGTCTCTATATGCAAGCAAAGTCATGTCATGTATTTGGTATATTCCTATGTTCACTTCATTCAAGATCTAATTTGGTCCTCACACTACACTACTGCTACATAGAGATGAAAATAATCTTTGGTTTTATTTTTTTCCCTGAGTAAGTAGTGTGAGGCATGATTAGTATTGGGATTTGAGTATTTGAGGTTGAACATAGAAGAACATATTTCAAGAACTTAACATTGGACTGAAGAAGGTGCAAATGCAAACCAAACAACTGTCCTCGTCGTCTCACGAGCTATAATGGCCGGACGGACGGCGACGTGGAATCTCTTCGTGGAGGAGATAGCCAGTATATGTACCAATGGACAACACAATACCAAGGCGATATTTGTCAGGGATCCATAGTTAATATTTAACAAATGTGTACTTCTTAAGTAAGTACTTAACACGTAATATGTAATTATAGCTGTCGTCATGGATAGAATTATAGCGATCGATAGATCTACCTTATACCATCGGTAGCACCAGAACTCATATGGATGCCTGATCCTTAATCGGTGATTCTGGATTTGGAATTCATGCATTTGCATTAGGTAATTATGTTCTACTCAAACCTGACGTCAACCTCAAGTTTTAGTCAAATCAGCAATACTCCACGTCGCCAGTCAGTCAGCCCCCTCCTGTATACTCTCATTCTACTGTTCATGTTCATCATGCAAGGAAACGGGAGTCTATCCAATAATCGTATGGTCGTCTCCTCCAGGTTCTTCTGTTATGTTCTACGACCAGAATGCCAAGTTGCCCAATTTACTCCGTTTTTTCCCCTGTCATTTTTATTTCTATTTCTGCTTAAGATTAGATTAGTGATTAGTATTACATTAGGGTACATATAGTAACCAAAACCAACACATATGTATGTACAGCTAAAACCAAAGCCAAGTGTTATGTTATTGGTTGGGACTTTGGGACGCTTTTTTATGTGTAGCTCTCCTCAATTCACAACATATGAATAGACTAATATGCTATGGCTACGAAGAGTTGCAACTGACTAGGACGACGACGTAATGAATTAATGCTCTTTAGTTAGAGTAGGTATGTAGATAGATATGTATGTATTATTTCCTATACTTAGCTCTATCTAGCTCTGATGTGAAAAATGAGAATATAGGACAATGAGGGAAGTATTTATGTAGAGTTTCATTTCTGTCTCTCTCTGTCTGTGTACTCTGCCCGAGTCAATAATTGTTCTAATTGGTTGGTTGGTTCTTAGTCGTATGTAGCTCGATTGGGATTTCATGACGCCAAGGCTGACGTGTAGTAAATAATCAATTAGATTGTACGATCAGGACAGGACGGTCTGAGCTGAGTGGAGGTGTGTGTGTTTGCGTGGAAGGGAAGTATAACCCTCGGCCTCGGCGTATTATTTCTTCATTCGTGATTCTCTAGAATTTTGAATTTTTCAAAGCTAAAACTATGATACACGTTATTATTAAAATTATTCATGGAATATCAGAACTAAAACGTTCAAAAATCTGCAGAGCGGCGGCTGTTGGGTTCAAATGTAATGTGTGAGTATTTGACCTCTGTCAATATGGTGGAAGTAACCTGTAAGTCAATATATCCATCCCCCACTTGTTGAGTTACGATGAGTTATGGTTATTGGTTGACGAATAAATGTAGCACAGCGCACATACTGAGTCAGATTTGGCTTGATTTTTTGTTAAACTAAAAACTAATGGCACTTAATTTAATGCTAGCTGCTAGTATATATTTTGTACGTACATGGGTTGACTAAGATCAAGCGGTTACGCTTACGTATAACTAGAATCCATTTCAATGCTGATTAACTATAATTTGACTGATATTTGTGTTTGTTTGTTATTTCCAGGCTCCTCCCACAGTGATAAAGAAGTGGATACTCCGGACAAGGCGAATTTTAGTAGTAAAGTACCTGTGGAGCGGAAACGAAAGCGGAAGGCGGATGATGGTTCGGGTTCGGGTGGAGCTGGAGGCTCAAGTGCTAACAATCCTTCTGGAGGTGGAGGAGCTCCCTCATCTGCCAAAAATAATAAGAAAATTAATGACTACTTCACCTCCAAAGTCACGGCGAGTAGTCCTGTTCGACACTCCGGAGCCAAAAGCCCTTCACCCCATCAAACCTCCAAAACTTCTGTAAGTTCACATTTCTGGAACTTGGAATTAGAAACGAAAATTTAGTTAAATAGTTACTTTAAGAACGAGAACTAACCTTCAACTTACATTACATAACCTCTGGTGCTAACGTACAGACACTCAACCTGATTCCGCAAAATAATGCTGCTGTTTTCAAATCAAATTCAAACGTTACCTAACCTAACTCCAGGTAGTATTATAACGTGACCCTAATTAATAAAGCTGAGCGTGGATTTATAGAATTAGAATCGGAGTAAAGAGTGTATGAATTGATGAGTTTTTCTTTTGTCTGGTCCAGCAGTTCCCTACTAGTCCACAAGCGATGATGAGTACAGCATGCGTAGCCCCAGGATCTGGTGGCGGGAGCCTGGTTCCTTCAGGAGGTCAAGTAATGGCTGAGTACAATGCCAATTTAAATCTGATGCAGCCGCCACGTCTGGGAGCCTCGGGAGGATCCGTGCCGAACCTGCCCAGTAGTGTCTCAAGTTCCTCGGTCTCGACCGGACCAACCTCCACGAGCTCTGGGCTCGGGAGTACCAACAGCAGCAGTACCGGACTTCCGGGCCTCAATACCCAAACCACGAAAGCCGTTCAGACTGACCTCACCGGCCTCCGACTCACGGAAAGTGAAGCTCAAGCCATTTCCGACTCGGAAAATAAAAGTACGAGAATAGATGAACTGACCCGGTCCAGTGATGACCTCCGACATCAAGTCTCCACTCAAACAAGGCATGCCGAGCAACAAAAAGCTCAGATTAATAAATGTATAGAGGTAAGCAGAGATTTGAAATTGTGTCTACAAATAGTTCCTTGATTCCTTCTTTTAAGGCTCTTCTCGTATTTTGAATTTTGGCGTTGTCTCGCTATGTTGGCTAATGAGCGAACTATCGCTCAGGGTCATGTGTCATGAACCTGCCGTTCGTACGATGACATCAGACATATTTCGCGTCGCATATTCACAACTTTCTCAATCGATGGGGATTCTGGAGATCATGATTCAGAAATCTTGTTCTGAAATTAAGTTATTTTGTAAATGACTGATTCACCTGAACGAGGTTCTTGGCTTTCAAACGACATATCAGTCACCCGTCTGATTTCATTTTCGGTTACAAACGGTGACCTATTAGCCCATGGATGGTTTACTCATGAGCTAAGAGCTAATATTACGGGATACCGTCAAAATTTAAAGAATGAGAAAAGCCTTAATGAATGTACTAATGTGTGATGATAACACCGGCCCATAATCAATTCTGTTGGTGCTTTTTCAAGACGGGACTGACATTTAGTTGTGTATTTTAGTATATTATTGATGGAACATTGAAGATTTACTGATGTTAATTCACTGGATGTATGTTCTGTGCTTTGTTTCCAGGTTGTAAAGAAGCTTTTAATTGAGAAGTCGACAATAGAGAAGAAGGAGGCGAGACAGCGCTGCATGCAAAATAGACTGAAATTGGGTCAGTTCGTGACTCAGAGGGTCGGTGCTTCGTTCCAGGAGAATTGGACTGATGGCTATGCCTTTCAAGAGCTCACAAGGTCAGTTCTGTTGCTACTTGTATGATATGGTGAGAATTCTGACTGGACTGACTGGGACAATGTCAATTCTGACTCTGACTTGACACTTTGGCTACAATGTCATTAATGTAGATGTTCGAGAAGTTCTTCTATTTTTGAATTTGTTGTTTGCACAGGAGGCAAGAAGAAATATCGACAGAGAAAGAAGAAATAGATCGACAGAGAAAGTTACTAGGGAAAAGAAGACCACCCGCCACGGAAGGTCAGGGCACAGCCAGGAAACGCGGAGCGGCCAACGCGGGTTCCGGTAGTACCCTTCACAATGGGACCTCCGATGGTTTCGTCAAACCCGAAAGTGTTCGTGAACTCACCTGGCAAGAGTACTATGAATCTGATGAAATTTTTAAGGTACGTATCTACGCATTCATAGTACATTACATGCACAGTTTTTGTGAGGCTTTCTTTGGTATATGGTTTATAATTTACGGTTTATATTCAACGCAAGAATGGAACAAGTACAATTGTGCACTTATGAGTTTTCGTTGAGAGAAGAGCCTATAAGCAGTGATGAATGAATAATAGACAAGCATATGTCTGATCTTGTTGAGGATAATTATTATTCTGAGACTTTTTGGCTATTCAAACAATTCAAGTTTGATTGAGAAGGAAATGTTGATCGAAGTTGACTAATTTCGGTATATTTCTGTCATGGTTTCAGTTAAGGCAGAATGCGTTGAAGAAAGAAGATGCGGATCTCCAGCTGGAAATGGAGAAATTAGAACGGGAACGAAATCTTCATATACGTGAACTGAAACGAATTTTGAATGAGGATCAGTCCAGGTTTAATAATCACACCGTACTCAATGAGCGCTATCTCCTCCTCATGCTCCTGGGCAAGGGCGGATTCTCGGAAGTTCATAAGGTCAGCAATAATTGATGATGAGTCATTCCGTGTACTGAACATTCATATTCGGGGGTGTACTGTATTTGTATCGAGCTAATGACCCTTCCACGTCTCAATTTCCAGGCATTTGATTTGAGAGAACAACGATACGTGGCGTGCAAAGTTCATCAGTTGAATAAAGACTGGAAAGACGATAAGAAAGCCAACTATATCAAGTAAGTTCTTATGAACAACAGATACGCTAAAAGCCTGTATACAATTTTTAGGGGTTGTTTTGGACGTGAATCAGGTGAATTCTGGTCTGAATTGAAGTATTGACTCATGTTTTGTTTGTTTGTTTCGTTTGCAGACATGCCTTACGAGAATACAATATCCATAAGTCATTGGACCATCCTAGAGTAGTCAAATTATACGATGTCTTTGAGATTGACGCCAATTCCTTTTGTACTGTTCTCGAGTACTGTGATGGTCATGATTTAGATTTTTACCTCAAGCAGGTAAGCAAGGTTCTTCTTTGATTGAACTACTCTTAAAAAAGGGTTTGGAATATTGGAATAACTGTGGGTATTTTTGTTGGATTTTCATCAGCATAAAACAATTCCGGAGAGAGAAGCGAGATCTATAGTCATGCAAGTTGTGTCAGCATTAAAATATCTCAACGAAATCAAACCTCCGATTATTCACTACGATCTGAAACCTGGTAAGTAGCCATGTCTTTACTCAGTTGTAACCGAACTGCAAAGGAAGATTTCGCCAATAGACCTGGTTTCTTTGTGTTATCGTGAATAGGTAACATTCTGTTGACGGAAGGGAATGTTTGTGGTGAGATCAAGATCACGGACTTTGGTCTGAGTAAAGTGATGGACGAGGACAATTACAATCCAGAGCATGGCATGGATCTGACCTCACAAGGAGCTGGGACCTACTGGTACCTACCACCGGAGTGCTTCGTGGTCGGGAAAACACCGCCCAAGATCTCTTCCAAAGTGGACGTCTGGAGTGTCGGAGTCATTTTCTACCAATGTCTTTATGGCAAAAAGGTAAGCACGACTCAGAACTCAGGATATGATTTTTGTTGTTGTTTCCTCAGGCCTTCTCCAATTCCGAACCGAATTCGTAGTTTTAATCGTAAATTCTTACTTTGTTTCAGCCATTTGGACACAACCAGTCACAGGCAACGATTTTAGAAGAAAATACAATTTTAAAAGCAACAGATGTTCAGTTTCCTAATAAACCCACCGTCTCACATGAAGCTAAGGTAGGAATCAACTCAATCCTTCGTTATTTTTGTGTCCTGAATTTACATGTGTGTACGAATAATGGATTTTGAAATAACTGTTTATTACGCAGCAATTGATTCGAATGTGTTTGGCGTATCGGAAAGAGGATCGTCTGGACGTCCTTCTACTCGCCAAGAACGAGTATCTTCAGCCACCGGTGCCCAGGAATGCTCGGCAACAGGCTGCGGCAGCGGCCGCCGCAGCTTCCTCTTCTACCACGTCCTCCACCTCAAACGCCCAGCCCCAGCCCACCACTCCCACGGGTAAGTCCCACTGTAGTGCCATTTATTAATTGTAAGGCCAAAACTCATGAGCTACAGGCTTGGGTTACAGGTTACACAGAACTCATGAGTTACAGGTTACAGCCTGACCGCTGTGAGTGAAACACAGACTGTAACATTGAGTTAACCGATGAACGATGAATAATTATTGATGCTATGCTGTTGCAGGGAACAACCCAGGGTTTCCGCAGGCTCTCTTTTCTGGGATGAACGCCTCGAGCTCCTCGTAGCCTCGCCTACTACACCTATCACCTACTCCGTTATTTACTTGAGAGATGAGCCTGACGTCGTCATTTACTAATAAGGCAGGGAACTCGTGTGTTTTTGTTTTTACATTATTCTAATTATTTAGTATTTTTTTGAGTCATTTGGTTTGGGGTCATGAAGCCTCGGTCAAGATTTGGATGATGATTTCTTACTTTTTGCCTGAAGAAAAAGAGTTTATTAATTAATTCATTGCTAACTACGTAGATAATTACTAGGGCTCTTTACTAGGATTTGAAAGTGGCGTCTAATTCCCTTTCGTAATTTAAATGTGATTTAATTTGATACTATTGTATTCTCGAAGTTATAAATGACTAAGTAATTAAGTGAGTCCTGAGTAGGTATACATACAAATATTTAGTCGAGTTTTTGGTCAAACTAAGAACTCTCTCGTGCGAGAACTTGGATTATTTACCTTCACTCCGTCATAACGGTCAACGGTCAAAAGGTCACGAGGCAGTTTCTAAGTCGTTTCTCGTTTTTTTTGTTTTGTTTTTGCTTTTCGCTCGACGGAGCCAGGGACGGGTTCCTAATTTTTATTTTCCACTTTGTAAAACTGTGTACTGGCTTCTTCGGGTCGAGGAAGATTTGGTAATAATACCTTAAATACCTAATTGAATATATTCTACATATAAATACTGTGTATATTACTTATCAATTACCATATTATTGTATACATACATACAGAATACCCAAGTACAGAAGACATAGAGGGTCACTTTGTGAGAAAGACTAATTAGTAGCTAAGGTTTAAATTATTCCTAAGAAGTATTTAGTTGTTATTTATATGTCACATAATATGTGTACTCAGTTATTAGAGAGTACTACGTGCAGACCGACATGGAGAGGATACAGAATGTGAAACACTGACCGAGGATGAGCATCCACTTATCGAATCACGCAGATGCTCCTTCCTGGTTATTGTTCAGCTTTCTTTTTCTTGTTTAAGGAATGTAATAGTAAATATACATATAAATATATGCAATGCAGTCTTTGTATAAAAATCCATACGTCAATTGTCAATTCCATTTATAAGAAAAAGAGAAGAAAGGTATCATGAATCCAATCCACAAGACTAGACACAATTCAGCAATACGAAATAAAATCAAAAATCCAAATACAAATACCAAAAATACATATTTATGTTCTTATTTAAGTTATATTCCGCAACGTACAAAACATTACAATTAATTGACAGCAGCACCAGCGGCAGGATCTACAGTATCATTGAATATTGGTCCAACATTGGCAACAGCAGCCACAGAGTCAGGTTTCCTGAACTTTCCTTGAATCCAAATACGGTACATTTTGAGTTCTCTGAGTCGATTCACTTGCAATCTTCGGTCAACGAAGAGCGTTAGTTTCTCCATACCGTTGCTGGTAAACAAATTTTGAACTTCGTCTACGAAAAGATGAAGTACAGCGTTTTAGAATTCAGCTCGAGTTTATGGCTGATATCGATACCATATTTTGAATTTTTGCGGTAATACCGCTAGAATTCAAAAACAGTGAATAACCTTAAGATTATGTGATTTGACTAACCTTCCTCGAAGAAATAGACGCGTGTTCCGTCTCCACGAAAGTAAAAATTCTCGGAAATGCATCTTCCCATTGGCTGTCGAAGTTGTACTAAATCATAGAGTCCATAATCCCGAAACAAAAGCACTCCTCCTGGTTTGAGACATTTGAGTATATTTTGAGCTGCGTTTGTAAATCTACATATTGAAATACGTATTAGTTCAAAATTTACGAATTGAACATGAATCTTGGAGTTATGCTCTGCTGGTATATAAAATATATGAATTACTTCTCAGGGCTTATGGCCGATAAGACAAAGATCAACGTGACGACGTCAATGGACTCTGGCGGAAACGGAAGTTGAGGATTTACTTCAGTTATGTCCCAGACAAACGGCGTACATCTGCAGACAATAAATGAGGTTTAAATATATGCCATTAATTTCTCTTGATTGTAGGCGTGCTTCCTACCTCAATGGATCTAATTTAGGACTCGTCCGCACAACGTCCACTGCGGACGGTGAGAAGTCACAGCAGTAGACGTACGTATCCGGATGATTACTGTCCAGTAAAACCGGGAAAACAGTACTTCCGTTCCCACAACCAATTTCCAGTATCCGAAACTTTGAGTTTTCACCAGGAAATGACTCATTCCTCCGTCGGTCCTTGACTCCAGCAGCGGACTCTAACGGGTTCACTCCGTGACCGTATGGACCCAGTAGTTCTGGAAACTCATTGAACAACCAACGCCGATCTCGGAAGAATCTAGTCACAAAATGCATTGACTATTGAATGTACTATACGTAATGAATAATGCTGTGTGCGTTCTTTCGTAATCTAATTCCATGTACTTGTTTTGATGAATGTCGTAAAACTTGTCCCAACATTGCGCAGCGTTACTCTCCAGATTATCTTTTACAGTCTCATCCATAAGAACCTTAGAATTAGTGTCAACTTTCTGGACGGCTTCCTGCTTCTGTTCTTCGCCCCATTCAACATTGTCCCTGAAGATCAATAATTAGAAATTACTCAATTACTTCAAAATTAGAGATTATCATTGTGGGTTGAGCGACAAGTAGAATCTGGGCACTAGCTTGGAATGACTGAGCCAGAACCTCATACATAGCAATGACATGACATAACAGAGCATGCACCATCCAGTCGTCAACAGAGCCATAAAGAAGTATTGTGAACGTTTGCTCCTTCTTGGAAAAGTTACTAAAATACTAGTTTTTGATTCCATTCTATTTCGGGTTACTCAAAGTCAAAGGGAAAGACCAGATCGGTCGGACCTATCTGTCCTTGCCCACTTCCACGTCCACGCACATGGGCACCACGTGGCCTTCAGTAGTTTCTTTCTAATTCCTTTCTATTTATTTCTCAAGAAAGTCCTGACTTCTGAGCGAGGTGTCGTCAGTTTCTGTTCCTCTCCTTTCGGATTTACCAAAGCTGCTTCCTTTCACAATTATTTGAGTTCAGTAGTGCGAACCTAATTGAAAGCCCACATCTTCACTCATTCAAATCATTTCATCAATCATTTCAATAATAAATCAGTACTACGAACTACGATCAATATTATTTAAAAAACAATTGACTCCCAATCAAATTGGCAAGCAACAACAACGAGCAAGAGGAAATGTCGTCTTCATCCTCAGCCAACGACGCGGTCTTGTCCCTTCCTGAACGGGAAATCGCGAACAAAGTATTTGGGATTCCTTTGGTAAGAAAGAAATACAATAAATAAAGGAGATAGTAGGATATGGTCAACATTGAGGAATCTTGGACATTGGACATAGCAGTCAAGTCGGTTGTTCAGAATAAAATGGTTGGGCTTGGGCACTGATATAGTATGTGATCTATTATATACCACTGGGAAGACCATTTTTATTTCATATTTTATATTTTATTTCATACATTTTGATTTGTTCTCTCAATCTGTAGAATTGTAAATGGTAGGACAAGGAAAGTTTCAATGACCTTGACCTCCCTTGACCTCACTTGACCTCCAGGATCCTTTTTCTCCTCTTTTCAGATCGTGAGACGGATTTGTTTCTTCAGTGTTGTGGAATCAAGGAAAGACCTACTCCGCCTCCGCCTACTCAATCGAGTTTTCCAAGAGGAAGCCACAAGGGAACTCCGAGGAAGGCCTACGAAGCACTCGATTAGACTCTGGCAGGAGTCCCAAATGAAAGAGTTCGTGGAGCTCATGAAGAGGAGACAGGAGGTCCTGGGACTCAGGCCCCCCTTCCCCTTCTCATCTTTCACCCTTCATCAGGATTGGGACACGAATTTTTATTTAAACTCTAATTGGGACTCTGGCCTCATCCAGAACTTTTCCAAGATGACTGGTGGACAAATTCGACGTTTGGATTTCCTTGCAAACACCCAGACAATTGAGCATGTAATGACGATACTCTCCCATTCTCCGCACTTGGTCCAGATGACGTGCAATTATGAATGGATGAGTTGGTCTCACTTAACTCCAGAGCAACTTCCCCGTCTTCCCACCACTTTCCACCAACTCCGGGACTTGAGTTTGGAATACGAAGACCTCAGAGAAGAGGATGGAGATGAACTCTGTCCACTATTTGAGTTGCTCATAAGACGTTCTCCAGGATTGGAGAGGGTCCGTGTCCCACTTCTGGACATTGTACAGGATCCGGATATGAGGATTCTCCGCTTCTTGACCGAGACCCAGTCCAGAAATCTCCCACTCATCTCCTTCCACGACTCCATTATAGTTCGTCCCAACAGGCCCGTCACAACAGAGTGGATGGAATTGAATTGTCACTTCAGGAAAATCGAAATACGGATGTTCTCATCACGGGAGGCCACTGACCTTGAAGTTGGGAATATGAAGCGAAGAGTGGAAACTTGGATTGAACTCCAGTCAGCCACTCTGACCACCCTCGGACTTGAATTTGACCAGACGCTACCACCTCTGATCTTGCCTCCTCTCCCTTCTCTTCAGTCCTTGGCCATTACTTATCATCTGAACCCTGGAGAGGAACTACACTGTCCCATTGAACCACTTGACCCGAGTCGTTATCCGTCTCTCCACAAGCTTTGTATTTATTCTACAGAGGACGACGCTGGGAGGCTGAGTACGGGTCCAATGGGATCAATTCAGGTTCTGGAAATGCATTCCGTGTTGCGCTTTACAAATCCATCCTGGAAGCAGACCTTCCCCAACTTAACTTCTCTCAACTTTCATTTTGATCACTCTTCCTTTCGACTTATTAGTCGCTCTGACGAAAACGATGAGTCGAGCATTGCCTTCATTCTCACCCATTTCCCCGCTCTCGTCCATTTGGACATACATCACTGGACTAGGAATCTTTGCCTCTGGAACGTTCTGACTGCCGCTGCTCCAACACTCCCCCCCAACTCCCTTCACGTCAACACAAACTCCGTTCCCACCTTTCCACCGGAACCACTGACTGGGATTTACGAAATTCCGTCACTCGGAAACATGAGAGGTTCGTAATGGAAATTCTCAACTCATACAATTCAAATATACTCTATCAATCCAATCTCACGCTCACTCTTCCACTTATACTCACTAGCTCTCAGGACGCTGGAAATGGGACCAATTTACAATCAAGGAACGTTGGATGCCATTTTGCATATGACTTGTGCTGGGCTCCTTGGACCACTCCAAACACTCAGCTTGGAGATTGACAAACAACTCCTTCCCGTGGTATGTCTACGTATTTAATACGGATTTACTACCAATGTAAATATTGACATATTTCTATTCATCAGGTCCGTAGAGGAACAACCGTGATAGTCTAATTCGTAATATCTTTTCTGGTCTACTCACTCAATTTCAGGAAGGTGAGCGGGAGGATTACCGCCGTGGCTTTGCTCGCGTGCACAGGGAAGTTACACTCCATTTCAACTAAGTATAGACTCATCAAAAGCTACAAACTTGGAAGATTGAAATTGTGTCCATCACCCAGCAAATTTTCCGTTAGTTTATAGAAAAGTATACTTTATAAGTTGGTAGATTAAAATTATTTTGTTCCTTCACGAGCTCATCAGTTATTCGGACAAACGCTACTCATCTTGGTTTCACCAACAACTTTCGATCGGGTCATTTGTCAAGGATCGCGCACAAGCAACTGAACTAGGTCAAAATATCACTAAATTGTGCTTTTACCTTTCAAAGTAATTGAAGCGCATGCAATGATTTCAAAATTACAAATATGATTAAGAATTTTCAATAAGGAAAATCAAACTTACCAAGCATTTCTCTGGAACACATCCGCTTCATTGACTAATAACCGATTTCCAAACGACTTGTCAGCTCTATTTTCTGAGCCTGGAATCGGGCATGTACTCATGAGGAGAGGGACTTCAATTCCGCGAGCCATTCGAGCAGCTTCCAGGGTTTCGTCATCATAGAATCCCTCAATGAAGTCCTTGAGGAAGAGTTCGTAGACAGTTTTCCCTGGTTCACAGGGCACACCGCCCTCCAGGAGTTTCATTGCGGCTGCTTTCTGGGCTTTGATTTCATCCTTGGCTGCCCGTCTCCGTGCTTTTTCCTTCTCGCCATAGCCATCTCTCCTCGCCTGCTTCCTCGTCTTGTGTCTGGCCACGTAGTAGGGAAAGTCCGCGAGGGGCGGAGACTGAGCCTTGTTCCTGTTGTCCACTCCTCTGAGCATCTGAGACTTGACGTAGTCCAAGTACTCCTCATCCGTGTCCGACTCGGAGGAAGACCGGCCCAGCACTTCACTCGAAATACAGATCTTCACTTCCCTTCCTCGACCGCCATTGCAACGAACAGATCGGTGGCCTCCTGCCAGACCTTGATTCCGTCTCTCGGATTTTGTCTCAAAATCCTCGGCATCAAACTCGAAGCCTTGTAATAAAAGTCCTGGTTCATTTTCTGGAGAAACTGGTGACTCTGCTACTGCTTCATTTTGTAAAGACTCTTCTCCATCCCCACTCTTATTCTCAAATTCCGAGGCTTCATTTGTCAGCGTCAAGGAACTCATATCCTCACCCAGAGTTTTTGTAGCACTCGTCATCTCTAAAATCCAAAATTAATACAAATACAAAAATCATGAAACATTACATTAATTTGTGGATAACCCGGATTTGGTTTAGCTGACTACCCGAGTGGGTCAGCGTTTACATTTGACATTATTTCAAACCTAGCCTGTGACTTAACACTTAACCAAACCAAACTTATAAGACTGTCAAACAAAGTGGAAGCCTGAATAAAGGGTTGTATATATAATGACAAAATATAAAGCAATCCACAAGCTCACAGCGTTGTTCGACACGGCTGAGTTCCGGTTATCTGGGACATATGATATGACATACATAGGAACCCCAAAAACTCTAACGAAGACCGGATAACCAGAACTCAACCTTTGACCTTTGACCATCGACACTTCAAGTGTCCAAGGCTTTCGAACGGAGAATGACTCATAAAAATCCGTGAGGGAGGGGTCCCTGTAACGGACCGGTATTGTTCCATTGAATAATTTAAACAGTTGACAGTTGACAGACGCTGTCAACAGTCAACGGTACGGTCATCAGTCAGTGAATATTTATTTATTATTTATTCTAACTTTGACCTTCCCCTTGCCTTTTCACTTTTGGGCACTGTGACTGGGTTCCGTCAATCCGGACCCGGAACCTGGAACCTGCTGAGAGCCTTATAAGGCCAGTTCTTGGAGGTCAATTGGCAGACAGACAGTTGAAAGTAAAGTGGAAGTTGAAAGTGAGAGTGAGTGACAACAGAAATGATGACATGAACAGGACGGAGGAAGCACTCGAGATGTCATAGAAGTTGCCATAGGTGGACAGGACAGCGGAGTAGTTGTCAGAATCCGGCATGAGCCCTTCTCCTTCTGGTTAGGTTGTCCATGTATGTCCATTGTCCATCAAGAAGGCTCAGATTTAGAATTTCCGCCAAAAGAACCTTCTCACTCATTGCCATCTACTGTGTGAACGGGAATGAACGACATGTTCAATGCATTTACCTATGTATTATGCACACTAACATGATGGGACGGACCATGCATGCGGAATTCCATGAATTCGCAAAAGCCACATCGGGCGTGGAATTGGAGTGAGTGCACAAATGCTGAGTTGAGGCTGAGAGAGGGTGGGTTGTGTGGAACGAGGTGGAGGCGTGGGTTTAGATTTTTTAACCGGTCCACGTTCTGCCTCTGCTCCGCTATGCTGCTCGACTCGCCATATTGAACTTGGTTCTCGTCGTTCTTCATTCAGAGTGTCCGTGTCCGTGTCACTTGCGAAATCCAGTCCGCTCCGTTGACAGTTGACCAGGTGCCAGGATCCCGTTTCCGGTCCTTTCCTCCAAATCCTCAGTCACAACTCAACTCATCATCACCCACAATGGCTCCCGTAAGTCAACTCCACCTAATTCATAATTCTACGGCTACAATTCTTAAAAATTTCCATTTTTTCCTTTTTTCCTTTTTTTTTTTTTTTTTTTTACGAATCAGAAAATGATTTATTTAAACTTCCACATTCTTGTTTCCCAAACATTTGACATTAATTATGAATTTCTGGCATCTGGCCGCGGCTCATCGCGTGTCTTGTCACTTATATCGCTACCGTTAAAATATCAAATACATGCAAGCTCATATGATGTATGATATAGAGAGAAGACAACGAACGTAATTGTGTAATTATTTAAATATTGAACTAGGTATTTTAACATAATACGTTAACACATAACACGGCACTGACAACTGACAACTGATGACTGCGAGGTCAGACGTATTCGCGTTGTTACCCCTCATGCTGCACGCTTGTTTGTTACGTCATACGCGTGTGTGGTACAGACAGTGACAGTCAACAGTATTCAATACTAATAATATGTAATACGTAATACAAAGCCGCACCACAACTGACAACGCGGTGACATTATGTAAACTCTAAACTCAATGCCAAATGCTGAGTATGCATAAGACTTTCAAGTCAGACGGGTCACAGGTGACACGTACAACGTAAATAATTTCATATTTCTTATTCTGATTGCAGAAGAAAGACGCGAAAGCCAAGGCTCCAGCTGCCGCCCCAGCCGCCGCCAAGAAGGAAAACAAACCACCAGCAGCCGCCCCTGCAGCTGCTTCCAAGGCCAAAGCTCCGGCTCCAGCCCCTGCCGCCGCCAAGAAAGCTGCTGAGCCAAAGCCGAAGGCACCCGCCGCTGCCCCTGCAGCCGCTTCCAAGTCGAAGGTTGACCCGAAGGCAAAGAAAGCTGCCTCAGCTGAGAAGAAACCAGCTACCCCAGCCGCTCCAAAAGTGAAGGCTGAGAAGACGGAAGCTCCAGCCAAGCCCAAGGAAGCCCCTGCTCCCAAGAAAGATGCTGGTGCCAAGAAGGATGCTCCCAAGAAAGATGCCAAGAAGCTGACCAAGAAACCCGCCGCACCCACCAAGAAAGTGAGCTCAAACACGGCTCTGCGTGGAAAGTCCGCTTCCAAGAAGAAGAAGACCGCCACACGCTTCGTGATTGACTGCACTCTCCCGGCTGAGGACCAGCTCTTCAACTCGGCTGACTTCGTAAGAATAATATACACTAAACTCAAGCATTTGTTCAGAGAAAAGGCACCCCTGTTCCTCAATTCCTGAGTCATTGAGACTGGACTATGGAAAAATGTGATGGCAGCCGGTCGCTGATCTCTGAACAAGTGAGATTATGATTAGGGCGGACATTCCCTAATGCATAATGGAGTCTGTTGAGGACTGGACAGTGGACCAGGAGCTGCGTCTCCCGTCTTCACAGGTGAAATTAGGAGTTAGGGCTCCCACTTCCCAAACTCACGTCTCCGGAGATGACATGACTTGGACTTGAGTACTTGAGGCTTAGTACAGTTTTCCCCATGAGAATTTACCGGCCTTGTTCATATCTTCGCCCTTAAATTCTTGTACTTATCTACTAGTGCAAAGATGTTTACCTATTTCTTTTATATGCAGGAGAAGTTTTTGCGGGAACGAATCAAGGTGAATGGGAAGACGGGTAACTTTGCGGGTGCTCTCACCATCGAGCGGGGAGACAAAAACTCCAAAATCATCGTCAATGCCACCGTGCCCTTCTCCAAGAGGTAAGTGTCCCAAAATAACACTAGTTCCCTAACTGCTCGTAGATATTCGAGTTTAAATTGGGAAATAGCGAGTAAGTACTGAGTACTGTACATAATTGAAGTTTCTAAAATGTGTGATGATAAAACCGGCCCAGAATTGACCCTGTTGGTGCTTTTTCAAGACGGGACTGACATTTTATGAACTCAAAGAGTGTTGGACTCTTGGACAGTAAATAGTTTTTAGTGAATGTTGCTTCTAATTTGTTTTTGATTTATGTTTTTGCTGCAGGTATCTGAAATACCTGACGAAGAAGTACTTGAAGAAGAATTTGCTCCGAGACACACTGCGAGTGATTGCGACAGGTCGGGACGTCTATGAGCTTCGCTACTTCCAGATCGGAAATGAGGCGGATGACGACGAAGATGACGAGTGAATTCCTGTCTAAGGACTTTTAAGGACTCTAATTACTCTCATTTCTACTCTCATCAAATAAATACAAGAAATATATTACTCGTATTTCACATGATATAAGAACAGAGCTGAGATCTCAATCCAAAAACCTTATTTCTTATTACATATTATCCCAACATCTTTATGTATGTTATTATCTATTATTTCTAGTTTCTTTTCCTTTGAAATCGGAGAATCCTAGGTAGTATTAGCAAATCAGGCAGGTGGTTCATATTCGGCGTTTATTGTTCAACGGCAGAAGGTGCTATTTGCTCTTGAATTGAGAATGAGGCTATTAACCTGTTAAAAGCGATGAGTTGGAAAGAGAAAGTGTCCTCTCGGCCTGAACCCGTAGTACTACGTTTTCTCCAAAGTGGTCCTACCGACTGAGCCCGTAGTACTACGTTTCTCATACTATTCCCAATGGCATACCCGTGAATGGATTAGA
>JAQFYT010001175.1:0-18001 GCA_034694925.1 Ceratophysella denticulata
ATTTGGGACCCTTAAGGGTCCCAGCCCCAGTAATGCTTATTTTTCCCATTATGTACTCATCAAGGGCTTTCCAAAAATGTCTTATTTGTCAAAATCGGTCATATGTAGCTATACTAGGATTATACCAAAACGTTTAGTATCGTTCAGTCTCTAGGAACATAAATTTTTTAGTTTCATTACAAAACTTTTCGTAGTTCATTCATGGTTGGAAGCGCTGTGCAGCTGAAGGCTAAAGAATAGGTTAGCGGAATTTAGACGTCAAAGTTAGACACACATGGTTCAAGTCAGGTCTGAGTACTACATGGAACATGAAACGGAAGCTGGAAATGAATGCCAGTCAAAATTTATTAATGAACTCAAGTATATGCATAAATGATAATAGTAAAGCCTATACCTGTAAAGTGTAAGCTCCAAATCCAATTCTTATTCTCCACTCGAGTTTAAGCCCGAGGTACATAACGGGGATAATAGACCTGCATAGCTATTACTATTTTACTATTTCATCGGTTGAACATTAAAGTCTCATTATACGTAGTAATAGTAAATAACTGAATAGCAAAAGTGGCTGAGGCCGAAGAAATCCAGGTATATGGGTGTAAAGGCAGAGAAACACAAAAATCAATTATTCATTTCACTCGTTTTTATGCCCCTACTCGTCTTTTGAATTCTTGGAGGATTTCAACTTCAACCTGTGGGAAAATCAATAGGTTTTCTCACAGGAGAGCAACGGCAGCAGAGAAGAGCCGAGGAGGGTGAAAGGAAGAGAAAGTCAGTGGCTGTGTTATCCTCGTGTGCCCCGTCGTCTTGCCAACCCAGGTACTTCTCGTCAGTTTCAGTCCATACAAATGTGTTTCTTGCCTCGTCGCTTCGGGACCTCTAATAGCCGCCAGGACTACTTTGACGAAGGACAATGTATAAAGTATGTATGGGTCTGAGTAAGCAAAGCTCTATTGTGTACATATATTTGTGTATTCACACGGGGAAAGTGTGAGCCTATTCTTTCCTTGTCATGCCATGTTTGGGGTCTGACCAAATCGATACGCACACTTGGTAGATTTGTGCATTTATGTGTGGGAAAGGACAGGTCTGCAAGTTTTGCTTATTTACATGGAGTGAAAGCACAAGCACACTTGTAGGAAGGAACGCCCAGCTTAAATAATCCTTTTAATACAGATATATTACCGATCCCAAACTCAAGACGTGGTGATCCGAATTTCTCCCAATTTGCTACCATAGTGCTGGGCTTAATTTGAACAGGGACTTTGGGAAAGGCCAACCAATCCACTTTCTAGATCCACATAAATTCACCTTTGGAATGGAGTGGAATAATTAAACTTGATTTTCTCACAGGAAAGAGTAAAATCTAATTTGAATCTACAAGGCGATGGTTCTATTTTATGGTTCGCCAGGTGCATATATAGGACTACACTCTACCAGAGGCCATTTCGTTAAATTAAATTGAGTTTTTACCCTTGGCTTTTACTAAAACTTTTTAATTGCAAATTCAAGTTTGAATTCTAGGTGTTTTGAAAAAGACGTAGTTTAGACGAGACCAGTCCAGACTCATGGCCATCCAATGATTTTCCCTGTGGCCTTCCCCCTACATTAGACATACGCTGACCTGACACGAATCCGGGGACCTCCAGAGGGAATACTTCACCTCAATTGTGTGACAAGAAAGTGGAAACGTCGTGTGGGCCCCAAAAAGTCCATGTCACGGAATAGCATACGGTTTCTTTCTATGTGCTGCCCGCACGCCAACAAAGTTGTGAGCTTAAAGGGCTTTTATCTGATTCAGCCTTATCTTCCCTGAACTCTTAAAATATATTTCTGGGCTTCAAGTCCTCGAGGTCCTATTTTGCATAAATAATAGACCATTTTCTGTCGACCATAGCCACACTGTACCGGCTGAGTCACTGAGCTGAACCACGTTCACCTGATATGACCTCCTTTCGGTCCGGTGTAATTTATGGCGACTATCAGAGACGGCTGGATTCAAGGCCTGTGGCCCTATTTGAAATTGAAGGTCCATTTATTAGGGCTCCTAAACCTGCGGCCTGGCTCCCGGTTTAGGGCAACTAGTAGTAGCCCAGCTTTGAAATGGACTCACAATTTATTGCAAAGCGTTTATTTAGTTGCACATTACTGAAAATGCTAACCTTCCTAGTCTCAATATCATCCTATGATGCATTAAACCATCTAACTTTCACTCGATTTGAGAGAGGATGCAGACTCTACTCAGCATAACTTACTGCATAATGAATTAAGGGTAGTGACTGTAAGCAGATGTCTGGGCGTCTTGATAATTTCACTAATGGGACTATCAATAGGCAGACAGCGTCCAACCGTCGTCGCTCCAAATTGCAGCATGAAATTGAGACAACCACTCAAGGTTAAAACATTAAAGAGGAGAGCAAACAAAATGTGCCACATTTTTAATGCACCCCCCATTAACTTGTTTCTCTGCTCTGGACCGGATATTTTCACAGGCACGTGGAAGGCCATCACAGGAGCGTATGTCCTGCCTTGTCAGCCCACCAGCAGCACAAGTTCAGAAGAATAATTTCCCATTCCTACCACGATTTTAATTGAGCTGACTAATGGAATTCTCGAGAACAGACCCAATTCAATTGACTTGTAGTCTCCAGAGCTGTAATTGCGTGGTCTGTGGAGAAAAGGCTGAGGTATCTGTAATTGAGGATGTGGGATGTGCAAAGCAGAGAAGGAGCGTGTCCAGGATAGCATTTGATGGAGATTAATTAAATATTTTCCGGACTATTCATGAATTGTTGGTAAATATTCTGTACAAACCCCATAAGTAGGGCAACTAAGATTTGCCAGCCAAATAAGAGTCGGGTAAGTAATAATTGTCTAGTGAGCTAGTGCTGCTTTTATGAAGGTATACGAGGGAGGTAAGCCGATGAAGGCCAGTACACCAGCCTTCACTTTCCTGGACAGATCCCCAAACCAACCCTCCTGTCTAACCAGAAATTACTCGGAAGAGAAACAAGGGAAGGCTCAGAATCCAATTTAGGTTTACTCAGCAAGACTTGGTAGTTGAAGCTTTAGGGAATCCTTTGTTAATAGGCTGGTTGGTTGAACGTTGGACGGAGCGTAGGAGAGTCTCATTGGAATCAATATTAGGTTTTTGAGACAGGGAAAGCTGATTATTGAACGTCTCAGAGCGAAACAAGGAGTGAGAGTAGACAAGACAGGGCCTGATCGATTTCTTTTGCAAGTTGAAAGTTGAAACAGCGAAGAAACACCCACCAAATCAGATCATGGCTCAAGAACTTGGAAAGTCAAGTCAATGTGTGTTATAAGGAATTCAGGTCGGGAGCTAGTGAAAGTAAACCGCTCCAAAAAACGAAGTACTTTTTATACTCTCTGACCTACTGAATTATTTAAAATGTGCTGGAGCTGGCGAAAAATGGAAAGGACCAAAATCTTATTACAGAGACAACCGTATGATAGATTTGCACATGGTTTGGTCGGCGGCGTTGGTAGAAAGAAGAAGGCCTGTTTCTTACCGTGAAATTGTACGTTTTAAAAAGTCTTTTTGACTGTTCATTCAAATCTAGCGAATGATTTGATCTTCCACCCGCCTGCTCCTGAATGATTTCTATGTATCATTGAATTCTTACTTTATTTCCTTTACGTGCCTTCCGTGGGTTTTTCTTCTCGGAGTCGCTTCTCAATGAAGAAGAGTCGATCAGGGGGAATACATGGGTAGTGATTTAGCGGGCTCATGAGGAAACCTCACTATACTCACGCTCAGCAGACAAATGGAGCTCAAAGTACCCGGACCGCCTTCTGCAAATCTTTCATGCAGGATTTTTAGAGTCTATTTATATTACGGGCTCTACCGAGATATTATGCTCCTTTTGGGATCACAAATCGATGATATGTTACAGCTTACGGCGCATACTGTGTATATATCTACCATTAGAAAAACACTTTAGATTTCATACACAAAAAATATCTATATCGATTGGAAATTAAATTCATGCGGACACGGCTTTTATTTAAAAACGCATTTAGATGTCAAACTCTATAAATGACAAAGTGCAACTGAACCAGTATATTTTAAGCTATACCAGCACTCCATTTGGACCAAAAACACAGATGCACCGTAACAAAACCATTAGCGGTAGAGCTGAATCCGTCAACCCGGTTGTCCCAAAATGTCATAAAATAGGCAGTGTAATGTATTTACGCTCCTGACACTAATACACAAATCTGCAAAGGATGTCGAGCTCCGCTGTACATTCCATGCAGCTATTGAAAGACAAAATATGATTCCAGAAGAATGATATTGTATGTGTATGACATGCTTCCAGAAGATTAAAAAGCTCATGGGCATATTACAGTGAACGGACTGTTGTGCGCTTTAGCACTACTTCCGGACATAAAATCCAAGGATTCAGTCTTCTTTCATTCGTTTCCTTGTCGGAAAGCTTTAAGACAAATTAAGAGAAATGACCGTGCAGAAACAGACTCGTTAGAGAGGGTGGGGCTTTTCCCGGTCTGGGTGCAATAGTCTCATGTCCAGAGTTCATGTTTTTTTCTGAATACCTACATGTTTTCTGTATGTTTCTTCCCCAGTTATGTAAGTTGATAAACTCAAATACCGCCTCCTCCTACGCCTTATTTATGTTGAAAACAGAAAACAACTTCCCGTTTGATATTCATTTCATTACTGGAGGAAGAAAAACTTTCAGGAGAATTGAGAAACTCTCAGAATGAGAGAGACGACGCCAGGAAGAAAACTTTGGGAAAGGGAATAGGCAATGGACTTAGTTCCTAATTTCTGGCATGCTGGCAAGAAATAAAATAAAAAACTTTCTCCGGATTTTTTTCCCCAGCAATTCTCTTAAGGAAGGTTATAGGAACAACATGCATAATTATTTCAAAAAGTATGGTAAGAATGGAAATGGAAGAAGAATCTGTTACTTTATTGTCACGGCCTTCCAACTTTCTAATGAAGAAAAATCTCAGCATGGGCTGCAATTCTAATTATCAGGCCGTTGGTAGCCCAATACAGCTGCTGGGCAAACAGCAGTGATGAAGAGTATAATCAAACAACTTTGTTCCAGCTTTGAGCTCTTTTTGGGATCCAAAAATAGAATATTATAAAGAATAGATTAATATTATGGAGCAACCTTGAACTTTCTATGAACTCATTAATATCCTTGACTCGAACAACAAATTACGCAATGCAGTACATGTAGTTAATATATAATTAATATGCAGCAGTTAATTTTTTAATAAATATGCATGATTAATTTACTGTACGTTTGTACATATTGCTTCGAATTCGCCTATCATAAATAGATGGTATTTACTCATATCGAGCAAAAAATGAAGTGCTTGACTATAAAATTAAGTTGCTTTATTTACTTTTTTGCATGATTTATTTCTGAAGCATAAAATTAACCTAACTAGCCGCGGACCATGCAGCAGAATCTGATGCATAGGATCACCACGTATCGCACATTTTTAAACCGTTTACCCCCATCATATACCTGAACCCGTACCTAGCTTATTTTGAAACAAAACCCGTATATTCGTTTAAAACGCTATTGTATATTTAACTCATTATTGAGTGCCATGCATACTTCTGTAAGTTTATAAAATACGCTGTATTTAATGTAGTACATATTAAACATTATAACATAATTAGCATTTTGGATATGAACCAGCAATCAACAAAATTGCATGGTGTCCTTTTGAGCGGCTGAGAGCCAATAGCCAATCTACTCGCTAAAGGATTGTCCTTTCCGAGAGAATTATTGTTTACAAATGATATTGGCTACCAGCTACCACAGAATGACGTTTTGAAGTTTGGACACGCAGCCACAATCTCCACTTTACACAAATGCTTCCTTTGGTTACCGAAAGATTTAAAGTTTTCTGGGGAAAACATATGGTTGAGCGAAAGTGAAAGTTTTGGTCTCATACAATCCCACGGTTTCTCTGCGGAGAAAGTCGGAGAGCAGCCTTGTCCTAATAAATCAAACCTGTGTAGTTTGCGTCACAAGTAGGTAGAAGCATTGTGCCCGTCCCCACCAAACTTATATCTATACATAGTTACATTCTATCCTAGGCTGAAGCTGACGATGTATAACATCGTGTATTTCCTAAAAGCAGAGACTGAGGATTATAATTCTTGAACAACTTTATATCTCCCACTCCCTTTTACAGTACCTATATACCTTTCCGTAAGCGTTCCTCATTCCATTCACCCGCTCATTCATTCATGGCAAATGACAAATGGATTGAATTCACTCAAAAAATTTGTCCAATATTTCATTCTTCATTCCGTCCTAACCAGGCCCAGAATAGGAGACGGGGTTGAGTAAGTGCCAATTTTACGAATGATTACGTTACTCACACTCTGGTGAATGGGACAGAGAAAAATCTGAACTGGGGGATCAACTTCCAATCACCTAATCATGGCATGACACACCAACACCAACTACTTTGTTAAAATAAACAATTTGGTCACAGAAGAACAATTGTGCCAAGCCAATAGTTTTCCCGATTCCTGCCCGCTTGCCAAATTGCAGGCATTCTTCTTCATTTCCTTCTCTCAACACATTTTGTCAAAATTCCAGTGAGGAGTGTCAGGAACCATTTTCTGAGAAAACTCAAGGTTTCTTTAGAAATCCTCCAAAAGTTTTTTTCTCTCTGGAGCCCCCGTTCTGAGCAAAGTTTAATTACGGCTTGAGTGACTCACTAATTAGGTTAGACCTAAGTTGGGAGTTCAGTTCAGATGAATACACAGCAGAGAAACTGACAAGACGCTCATCCTTTCGACTTCTTTGCATATGTCAAAAGGCATCAGCTCCGAATAGTGCTGATGTAAACTCAGTTTGTAGGTGATATATCACTCATAGGCACCTTACCGTAATATTATTGACAAAACAGGTCATACTACCTGCCAAAAATTGACTCGTTCCATATTCGAGGTCAATACCACAGATTATACTCCTTGCTGAATACATTTTGATTTCCATGAACACAAATACAACAGTTACTGACATTTTCAATTTACGTATTTCTTGAACTGACTCAGAGAAAATTGTAAATTTAATATGATACAAATGAAAACCTTAGAAAAGACTAAAAAAAACTTCGCATCTGAGTACAATTCAGGCACTCAATCCATCCGCATGTGAGCACCGAATGATGGGTTCCGCCTTCTGCTATTAAACGAGATGCACCTCTGAAACGTAGCAACAGTGTCATGCTCCAAGAAATTTGAGGTTTTAATGACGTAAACGGGCTTTACCTGACCATTCATGTTATTAATACGGACATTTAGCTGTTCATACCTACCTTGCGCAAGAACAGATGCCAATAAGGCAGGTACAGAGAATAAAAGTAGCTCCCTGGGAGCAGAAGTGAAAAGTGATGTGGAACTAAAACAAAGGGTTTCAGAGAAAGCCGGGAGAAACGAGTGAAAGAGATTATAGAATTTCATAAACTTTACTCAACATTGAACCTACTGGAGCAGGAAAGCCTCGAGTCCTTCATCTCTCCTTCCTAACTGTTCTGAACCAAAGAAGAATAAATCCGACAATCCTATCTACCCCAAATAATATTGTAGCAGAAAGAGAAGAGAGAAATCCAGGGAGCGGAAATGAAAAAAAGGGAAAACCTGTTGATAGAACAAGAACTACACAACGTGTGTAATTGAATTTCCCAACGAGTCATATTTTCCGCTTTCTCTTTGTCAAGACAAAAGAAAGCCAAGGAAGGACACACTGTGTGCACTCTTAGCTCAACCTATTTTATTCGTCTCCGAAAAAAGTAAAACTATACATTTTGCCTTTACACACTTTCTCTTCTCGTGAGTTGTCGCCAGGCAACTTTCATGTTGTTAGAGTGTGATATCGTTTTAAGTGCAAGGAGCACTTAGAGTTACAGCTTCTATCATGAATCATATTTCTTCCATACGGTACAAGGTCGTTTTTGACGAGGATAAATGGCGCCAGGTATCAGATCAGTGCATCAGAAGTGCACGTGTACAAATAATTGAACCTTGGACCTGTGAAACCTACAACAATTGACCAATGAATCACGAAAGGTGTGAAGGTTGGGCGTTCCATAATTTCAATTAATTATGGCTACGAATTTTGCTGAAAAAATACCTGCACTTGTTCCTGTACCATAATTTATGAAGAAAGCCAGAATAAGTGATTGTTGTATAATATACATATTTTAAACGTACTGTAATTCTAAAAGATTGGGAACTAAATCAGCACTTATGAAGTACATAAACCAGCTGCATCGGCAAGACAGCGGATGCACCTGAATACGTTCTCCAGCTCCAATGGTTACGTGTATTTCAATAACATAATACCTTGAACCAAGGCATGTGCATTGGAATTGGAACTCAGTCTATGTTCACATTACAGATGCAAAAGCAGCGTAGTGCAGATATTCCGAGCAAAGTGTTCCTTGATTGCATTGGAATTGGAAGGTAGAGGTAGAGGTAAGGAAACGATTCTTGTCTTGATATATCTCTGACGCAATTGGTTACCGAACAAGGCTTACAATTGATTGAAGTGGATGTCGTTTATGGATACGCTCACATAAATTGAGTGTAGTCTCATAATAAATCCATGATAATCAGATGGTCAATTCCCAGCGGAAGCTCCCTCGCGCGACTCGCTATTCGGAGAGACAGACCAGAATAGGTGGTATTGTCGTCTCTCGTCTCGTCAGAAAACTTTGAGCATTAGAGGTCTGCTGCCGGTTCATTTTTATATCCTCAGCTCTCCCTCCGTCGTCCGTGCCGTCGTCTATAAAACTATAAACCACCCTTCAGTCCTTCGAGTTGGGAACGAGGCGGACTGGAGATCGATAGCTCTCAATCTTTTATCTCCAACTTGTCTCCTCTTCCCACGAAGCCAGGGGATATTCTCATCTTTCCATCATAATATACACTCAAGATCAGCTCAAGCCAACCTACCTGGCCTCCAAGAAGGACTCGTCTTCGTCTCTAATGGCACAGGAGCTTAGCTCACCCTGCTTCAATGTCAGTATACAATTTCCAGTTATGTCCAGTTTTTGAAACGTACAACGCAATTTCGTGGCAAGAAAATCAGAGCTTCATCGCGAATTGCGGTTTAAAGCCAACAGCTTTAAGGTTGCACCAGTTACGTGAAAACCCCCGAAAGCCTAAGTATTTTTAGGTCAGCTAAAAAGTAGCTCAAACGGGGTGCTAAATCCATTTCCATCGGTCAAGCAAACAACCGTCGGTGTTTCACCAGATACGCTTTGGAAGTTATATCTTGATGTTTGTACAATTACATGTAAGTACATTGTGCAGCTTACGTTGTAACATCAATAAATTCTGTGTTTGTTTACATAAATATTCCGCTGGCCTTTAACAACAATTCAGAGATACATAGGTTAGAATCTCGTATGTATCTCTGAATGAAGGTTGCGTAATCGTTCCGAACCAAGTAAATAAATTCTATTTTCATTACGCTAGTTTGGATTCACCGCAATGTCCTCAATTTCGGTTACCCTTTACCTTTGGTAGCATAACCGTTATAATATGGATTCTACAGCGCAACCTCCATGCAATCCAATAAACATTTAAAAAATACAGTTCTGTGATTTGTGGTCAACATTGCTTACTTGCTGGTCTTAAGCGGATTATTTAGCTGATTTTAAATAGTCGCATGCAAGACTAGTTTAGTTTCTACAAATTGATAACGTAACATAAATAATTTACTGGACACGCCACATGATCTGACATGCTCTATGGAAATGGAAACAAATGTGACTACGTTCATGAGGTCCACCACCCGCTATAAAAAAAACATAATGTTTTGTTTGCTACGCTGCATCGCATGACGGTTCGTCGGAACCCAAGCCAGTAAAAGTGACAGTGGAAGGAAAGCAATTGAAATGGCTGGAAGAATTGCAGTGTCCGGACATGTTGGTTCCTTCCAAACTAACTGAAACTATAGCGGCTGTCGTTTTGGTGAAATGAGAATGCAATGACGGAAAACGTGAGTTGGGTGACCCTTCGTGCAGAGAGCCCTGTGGAGAAAGCCGGGAAAGCGATTACCTCTACCTCTCCCACCATGTAATGGACCCACTAAAGGATGAGTAATGTGATCTAATATCATTATGGTAGTTTGGGTTTCCACCACTCACTCCCATTCCCATTTCCCCCAACCCACCACTCAGGTACACGGGTACAGCTGTGCGGAACTGATGAGTTGTACTACAAGCGAAATGGCCATCGGCTCACAAAAAGGCAGCCTGCACTTATACGACCTTCTCTTCCAAAGAGGTTCAGCTTATTAAATTTACGAGCACTACCAACTAACCTGCCTTAACGTGATCACCATAATTTAGTGGAATTAGGGCAGTCATGTCGAGTGCGGGCAGAAGAATGCTACCGAAAAGTGTCACCGATTCGCTTATTTTTGTCAAATTATTATTCATGAGATTATTAAATGAGGTGAACAGCAGCAGCAACATTGTATCGATGCTACTAGTAATCAGTCCCCAGCCATACACTTAACCTAATGAAATACCACCAAGAATAATTTTCACCTTAAATAACCAATGAATGACTTTTCGGTAACATTCCTGGCCGCATACGACAACGTGCCGAAATGACTATTGCGTCACGTTCAGTGTGACTAATGATATAAAATTCGTAATTGGTAGATATAGAAACGAGTATTAACTATGTAATAAGCTAGTTGCATAATAAAGAGAAAGCATGTCTAGGATAATTAAAAAGCGAATGCTTGACTGCGTGTGTTGTATGAGAAGGATATGGATTGGTGATCATCCGGAGACACGCATAGCGGAGTCGATGCCTCTGAGGTAAGCATCGGATGGCAATAGGAAGAAATTCTGGGAATGGCAGCGATGGATTCGGACTATTCACGTTATTACTTGCAGTCGTACTGCCCTCAATCTCATCTTCATTTTCTTCCAAAGTCCCGTTCTCCATTTTGTCTGTCATTTTGACCACGTAAAATAACGAAACACTGGAACCGATAGGTACGAGATTAAAATACGGGGCTCGGCGTGGCTTTTATTGTTCCTTGCATTTCACTTTCCGCAAAATCAAATCCACTCGTCAACTGCAGCTGATTTGGATAGGAATAGGTCAAAAATAGATTTCTAATATACTC
This sequence comes from Ceratophysella denticulata, assembly GCA_034694925.1. Lineage (NCBI taxonomy): Eukaryota > Metazoa > Arthropoda > Collembola > Poduromorpha > Hypogastruridae > Ceratophysella > Ceratophysella denticulata. Next base: position 11,178 of record JAQFYT010001175.1, read on the forward strand.
GACTTGGTCCTAACAATAACAATAATAACAGGGAGGGATGAGAGTGACTTGTTTTCTCGGGAGAGTAATTGCAGCCCCGGAGTGAGAACCAGTTGTTGGTTGTCTGTAATTACTTGGGCTATCCCATGACGAAGACACTATGCCTAAAAATAGTCAAAACCAAGCACGAATACCACCACCACCAGTAGCACATCTCACGGAAATTAACCTGACGGAGTTCCCCGACTGACGGATGAAATTATACTGAACCCAACTTTCCTACCGACCATGTGTATTTCTCGGTCTGCCTCTGGCCTGACTTTTCGGGTTTCAGTTTCCACACAGTAGTCACTGCATAGTACAGACTCTCCATTCCTTTCTGAACAAAGAAAACTTTTTTCTCCTCCCTCAAGTTCTCGGGTTGGGTTGGCGTTCTGGCGTTGCGAGTTTTACCCGGTGTACCCGGCTCAGGGCTCAGTCCCGCTACCCGCTTCCAGCCTCGTTATTTTGCTCTTACATGGCACCACTCTTTTGGCCCAACTAGTAGCAAGATACAACTCATGCATGCGTGACATGAGTTGTATCGAGAAAGCATTTTATTTATCCACCAGATTCCAACACACATTCCTGCTGGGTACAGTAGTGAATACTACATTTAATAAAAACCCAATGTCTATAGCTTTATAATATAGTAGTGGGTTGTAAAGAGGTTGATGCTCGGATATCAAAAATTTCTATAGAAATATCGAAACAAAAAAAAAATGAACGAAATACTTGACATGTGATGCAGCAGAACTTTGCTACTATAAACGAAAAGAGCATAAAAGCAGTCATTCGCTCTATCCTCCATGTACGCAACGTTTACCTTTTCACTTTCCCTGTTAAAAATAAAATTCATGCACAGATCTCTCCATTTTTTCAGCAGAGCCTGCGCTAGTGCTTTGGAACACGTAATGTGTATGCACCGCCTGGAACCAGGAATGGTATTATTGAAATTCTTAGACCTGACTATCCTTCCCCTCTCCTCATGCATCTGTCGGAGGTTCTACTAGGACTTGCGTTTTCCTTTTTTTGCATTCTCTAACTCCTTGCTAAAATTGAACACGTTTTGATCTTGAGTTCTTCTTATACACGTGCTCCATCCAGACCAGTCGAGGAGAATGTTGTATGTGCTCGAGTCGTTAGCGTTTTTATACCAATCTTCCACCATCCGTCCTAAACGCATCTTATTGTGTAACGCCTTTCCAGAGCTGTTACACGTTACATGGATGGAAGAGCTGAATCCCATATCACCGACCGTACTCTTAACGTGTATGTGTCACGAAAACAAGAAAATGGATATTATTTTGCAACATGCATATTCAAAGAAAGTACCACCGTACAGGACAGCAATGTTTGAACCAACTTCTATGTATTTATATTTCTTAGTTCTTGGATTGTTTTCAGACAGTTTCTCTGACTGCCTCCGGAAAATGCAAACTAGGAGTAAAAACTTGTTTGTAAACAATATTTGAATTTCCACAAAGACGTCTCGAAATACAATTATGCAAAATTATTTCAAAGTTTTGTCATTCCTGCTGTTTTAAAATATTTCTGTCACAGTTTTTTATTTTATGTTTTGTAATTGGATTTGTAAAGAATATGAGTATAAATATTTTTAACTTTTAATCCAACAAGAATCTCTAATGATCATACGCGATTTGTAACGACAGATAGTGAGAATATTTTTTATCTAGGCAGAAGATATTTGTGAAACAGTAGCTCAATTATAAAACCAAATGGCGTTGCCTTTAGGCAGTAAGGTTGGATCATCTTCATACGCTTCATCCAATCAAGTATGAAATTAAAATTGAATCAAATTGAACAGATTTGTCTGTGTCCTGTCGAATCAATGCTACGAATGTAATGAACCATGCGGCGGTCGCATGCTTTTTAACCTAACTTAGCAAAAGTTAATGTAAATGTTAAGCTAGATTAAAAAACATGCGATCACTAAAACGCACACAATTGAACACAATTGAACTAATTTAAACTTCACCGTATTTTCACTTTCACTAAATAGGCTTACGGATCCTCTCAGCCCAAATGGAATTCTAATACGGGCCTTTCGGGATATGATTCTTCAAGGAAATACTCGCTTTCCAGCTCATTAATTAGTCCGATCGGGAGTAGTTCAAACAGCAGGACAGCGTCTTATCCCAATGGGTATCGCCAAAACGAAGGCACGCCGTCATTCAATACTCAAGGACCTGGCTCAAATGCACTCTCATCTTCATTCTCACAGGTAAAATTTTTGCTTTGTTTCTTACTGTGGCTCCCTTCAAAACGAAAAGCAGACAATGCATGTCCAGAGATAATGCTGCATCCTGGCATGTTAAATAAGTCCATAGGCAAATTGTACGAGACAGCAGAAATCTTGAGGTGAAAGTTGGAGAAAAGAAAAGGAATAGACTCTGACATTTATGTAGAATAATGCGGTTTTAAAACTTTTCCCTCGTTTCCATTCGTCTTGGAGTCCTCACGGATCGATGAGCAATTTTCTTTGTATCTCCACAAACCGTCACTCTCACCTCCATGGCCCAGATGTGAGTGACGCATTGATAACCCAAGGCCGGATCTAAAACAAGCCGAAGCAAGACGGGTTACGGTTATTACGGCTCGCTGATATGAACTAATGCGAATGAATGAGTCTAGACAGAACGTGTCCATTTGAGTTGATGTAGTTTCTATGGTTTTTTCTAATTATTTCCCGCTCTCACCTCCTGGAGAAAATCCTCAACTGACTTCAGGTGAAATTATTTCAGCCTTTCAGCTCAAATGGAGCCGAGCTGGCGACGCTAAACTCCAACTCTGGTTCGGGGTCCACGCCATGGAAGTCCCAGTCCTTGTATAACACGGGAGAACCATTGGGAAAGCTGAGTGCGGCGATGTTGGACAGAGCAAGGCCGAAGTTCGCCCCGAGCCGTGATGCCATGAAAGACAAACTTGTTAATACCCTCTCGTCTGATACGAATATTGCCATTCTGCCGGGATGTGTGAAGTCCTAGTAAGTAGTAGAGAGACGCTTTTAAAAGCTTTGTATATTTCCTTACTAGGAGAAAGTAAATGACGGGTCGTAAAATAAAAAAGATAAGAGCGTAGAGTGGAAAGCTTCAAGTTCGACACAGAGTAAGTGGCTCAGTAAATGTAAGCTCATGTCTTTTTGGTTCTTTAAACGTGTTGTAGTGAAGAAACAAAGATGTCAGCTTCTCGCCAGCCCGTGTCACTCAACAATGGGGCTTCACACTCGTGGTACGCGGAGAGAGTTCCATCTCCTGTTGCTAGGGCTCAGGCAGCCTTGTCAGACATGCAAGAGAAGGTTGGAAAGGCTCAGACTATGGTCAGGAAGAATACTGGGAAGGCCGCTGGTCTTTACCGAGATCCTAAAAATCCAGGAATTCTGGGTGGAATTCCGGGAATTGGTTAGACTGGAAAATTATGTCTACAGCAACTTCCCAGAAGCACAATATTTCAGAGTATGTGCTTTCAATATTCCCTTATGTTAAAAAGGTGATAGTCAATACTCGTCGGTTCGTCAAATGCTGGACAAAGGCGCCTATCGCAGAGATTTGGAGAGACAAATTGAAGAACACCGGATACAGAAGGAAACGAAAAAAAATGAATTTAAGCATGGGACACACCATCCGTTTGGTCCAGGCTATGACTCGCATAACATGTACACCGATATGGTAGCTTCTGAACGAAACCGACTTGAAGGTATTGAATTTATAAGCCCACAATGACAATATTCATTCCAGTACCGTTGAGCCGATTGAGCTGATTACATTTCAGCCGAGAAGTTTGCAAGTTACTTGAAGATTAAAAATGATACCATTGGTCAAGCCAGCCCTGCTCGACCGATTAAGGAGCAACTCCCCGAAAAATTTGGCCAGGTTCAACAGGAGGATCAATCACAGGCAAATTCACAGCAAATGCCGAGTGCATTTCATTATCCCCATTCCCAAGTATCTCCAATATACCCTCCGACTCCACAACAGCAACAACAGCCAGGCTATCCACAGACGTGGTATGGTCCGCCAGGATATCAGCAACCGGTGTACAGTCAGACCTCGTATCAGCAACCGCAGTACAACTCTCTAGTACCTCAGCAAAATGTTTATGCTTCTCCAGCACCGCAGCAACAGCCATATGCTCCTCCACCACCTCAACATCCACGACATACTCCAGCATCAACGGCGCAACGTGTTTCAGCACGGCAAATCGAACAACCGTCGCAGCCTAAAGAATTCTCTCATTACCTCCAGCCGTCAGGTTCGATTGTGCCAGGTATTTTATTCCAGATTCAAGAATCTTTTATTCGACTACTAATGGTGAATTATACCTTATATAAAGGATTGTCACCAGCTCCAACAAAATCGATTCTCCGACGACCAAATACACCAGGTACACGGAAAGTGAATATGCTCAGTCCTCGAAAGGCTCCTGCACTACAACAAACCGCAGAACTGGAATTTGAGAGTGATGCAGAGATTGACGAGTCCGTGTTCATTACCAAGAAGTGGCAGGTGAGCAATAATGCGTGAAATCTACTATTCTCGGCTCGATTCGTTTCGATCACTAAAGCCGGCATGCTGCCATGCAAGCGTTGAGCAGAAGCTAGAGTTATTGATAACTCGGCTTGTGTTTCTGCAGAAAAATTCTGCTAAACGTTCAGCCGCTATCAAATTCTGATTTCGTTTTACTCATCCTAGACTTCTGATCAATTACCGGACCCTGCTCTGAAGAGAGCCGCGTATCAGCTCGCCCTGAAGAAGCAAATTATAGAGAAGCAAGGTGAAGCGGAGAAGAGGCGGCTCAAAGAACTTGAGGATGAAGAGCTGTTAGAAAGAAAGAATGCCGAATACAACGAAGAGATGCGGAAAAGACTCCAAGCGGAAACCAGACACGAGCATTTGAATCAATTAGTCGGGCATGTAAGAATAAGAATCCCATTGTGGTTAATAAACTGTCCCCACAACTGTGCTCAAGTACCCAAATTTCCATTAACCATAACCAACTCCGTTGTTTACCTCTCAAAGACAACCCGACTTCACGTCACGGCTCCAATCCCCAATATCCCAAGTGCTCAGGAATCCACGGCAAACAATGCATTTTCTCCACGAGATAGCAAGCCCTTCACGCCGCCGTGGCACGGACAGGAGAAAGGTGCAGGAAGAAATGTAGGGAAACTCAGAGATCTGCCGATTAAACAGAATATGTCCAAGGTGGAGTATGGTGGAGGAGATGTTGCTCGTGTTAATCGTGTCCCGGACAAGAAGAAGGGTAAATTGACAGGTAAACATAACATGATTATTTTTACACATAGATTGTATATTGACATAGATCATTTAGTAGCTTTGTATTTTAGAAATTGAATATAAATTTTGCGCTCCGTACAAAAGTTAACTGGTTGTGGTACAATCCAAATGGCTTCCTTTGATTTCCAGGTTTTTAAATTGGTTAAACCTAATTAGTTCAGTTCAGGTCAGGGGCATTTATTACGCACAGAGTAAACCATAAATGACCTCAAATTAACAGGGTTTATTCAAAGCCAGTCATATTGTTTTAATTTTTGAATGAGGAATAATGCTAATATTATAACAATTTGTCGTATGAATCGAATTTTGTCTAACAGGCAGGGGCCAGCGGGAAGCTCCAAAACACGGTCATTCGTCGGCGTTACCTCCGGCTAACTCTTTGAATAAAACAGACGAAGAATTTCTCCGGATAATGATGCCGACTCAACGTGGCGATGATCCAGGTATAGACTCAATTAAAACCTATGCTCCACTAACCGGGCCACGTCGATTATTGTTTAATCTCTAATTATGTGGACGCTGAATCTATATCTGTATTCTTTTGTTCAGATAAGGATAAACCCCACCAAGGCTTGATAACAAGTTCACGAGCGCAGAGTATTTTGGATCTTGAAAACAAAAGAATGGACTCGTTTTTACATGGAAGAGAAAGATCAATACCAAAGAGTTACCCGGTTATGAACAAAATCATGCAACGTTCCAGACGTCATTTGACGTGATGATCTCATGATTCAAACGCTGCATGTGCATTTCATGGACAATATTCAACCTGATTTTTTTTAAAAAAATCCAAATCAATCGTGATCATACTTATTTTACAGATAAAATGCAATAAAAATGATAGCCTCACGAAGAATAGTCATCAATCTGTTATTGAGGCTGTACGAGGAAATCGAATTACGGACACGGGTACAAATTCAAAGTACTTTTAGTAAACCTCTTTTCATCTCTCATGGAACTGATTATTTAAACCACAATGAAAATTACCATTACCATTACCTATATGGATTTAAATAAAAAATATCAGAATCGGGTAGGTACATAGACATTTTAAGTCAAGAGGAGATTGAGGGACCAAACGCAAATAGTGGAAGTGGGTATGAGAATGGGAATATCAGATGCCATAAATCATTTAGGATTTATCCATATTGCGGCTTAGAACAATAGGTTCGTATCACCCTGTTTAGGTACATGATTTGTTACATGAATCGATCTAAATCCTTTCAGATAAAATCACGTTTGTAGTTTACGAGTAAAAAATTATTGTAAGCTCGTCGAATTGAGTGGAAATTAACAAGGTGTTTTTACGTTTACGCTGTATTTGTAATTTTTTTTTAAAGTAATTTAGTTTAGTTTAGATTAGGGCCGATCAAATATTTTCTGAAAAGGAAAACGACACCGTAAAGCTTTGTATGTATGTTACGGTTCGGATATAATCTTGGTTCTGTTATAACCGAACCGGTTCGTATATAATATTGAATGCGGTTT
>JAQFYT010001176.1:0-18001 GCA_034694925.1 Ceratophysella denticulata
AGGTGCCTCAGTCAGTAGTTGGAAATAAGTTGGACATCCCACTCGGGACCGACTTTGCTACCCAGAGGCACGTGAAACTCTAAATTTACTCTTTCTTTTAATTCATATTTAATCACGGGACATTTATAAAACTACGTGTAGGTAGACCATATTTTTGATTTTCTTTTCTTAACAAATACTAATTCATCAATCGAAGCCTATATTTTATCATTTAGTAGGTACAGACGACGGAAAATACAATCACATGACCCCGACTAGGTCCTGCTTTACAATATGCCAGGATTGGACCAGAATGATTGGTGGATTTACATAAAAACCGAAATATGCAATTTTGTATGCAAAGACTATCGATTGCCGCGAGCAAAATGGCTCGCACATCTAAAGCGGCTGATAGAGCTTAGAATGACAGAGAGATGCACATAAATAGCTTGGGGCCAACTAAGGTCTAAGGTATGTCACTTCCACTTCTGGCGTAAAATCTGCAACAACGTTGTATAATTTAGTTGTATAATGTAGCTTAAGATTAGCTGAGTCATTTAAATCATTTTCACGTTGCAACTAATTGCATCTTCCATTCCTAAACCTAGGCGTAATTGTTTTATAAGGATCTCATACCCTTTATTGAACTTCATGGGATTGAATAATTAAATAAAAATTCCCATAATAATAACGCTGCTGCAGCTGCGTGGAAGCAGGAGAGAGTTGTTTTATGTACCTAGGTATAATTAATTCTACCTGCATGCAAGTAACTCATATATGGGAACAACTGTAGCATTCTGAGCGTTCACCTGTAACAGGTAAAACTGCCAGACTGCCTAGCCAAGACAAAGGTACATACACTTCTACTTACATCATATCATATTCATTTTAAATAATCGAGAATTACACGTGAAAATTTGATATACGAAGTATGACGACACGAAACAAGTTTTGAAAGTTGAATCTCTCTATATTATACCCCTAATGACTTGACTACAGTATATGTATTTCACATTTGCACTTGCTATCCATATCTAAGTCCATATCTCTAGTATATTGTACATATAAAAGAAAAGAAACACAACAGAAGTTTTATGAGATGGTCTATAGGCCACCACAAAACAAAGTGGAAGTTACATACGGTTCATTTTCATTGTATTGTGTATTTGCAATTTGTGTGAAATGTGCACAACGTTGTACAAGGCTAATAAACTCGGTCAGTGAGTTTCTAAGGTTCGACTCACTCGATCCGTCATCTCGTCAATCTGTCATATTTTAAGGGTTATAATTACAATTACGTTTACGTCGAAGTAAAAGGCAATGGAATTACGAAAATACTGGACTGCCTTCTGGGCCTTCATCTTTAGTTTCACCGAGTTCTTTGACGCTCTGCGGAAGGCATCCCAGATGTGCATACCGGATCAGTCTCATTTGCTGGATGATAGGGAAGAAGAAACACAAACACGGAGCAGTAATAGTGGTAGAAGCAATATTCGCGTGAAACAAAACTAGCATTGATTTCAAAATATAATGCAAAATACTACTCACCACAACAATTTGGAACACTAAACTCGTTACTTGAACCTCAATTTAAAATCTCAGATCGGAATTTCAGAAAACTATTTACCTGAAAATATTCGGACTTACGAAAAACAAAATACATTATCAATGAATTCAACTAACTCAAGATGACCAGCAGCTCCGAGAAACGTATTATTTATATGAAATATTTATAATACTAATATTTCGGTCTAAATATTCTTATTAGTGTTAGCAAGTAATTTTGTATTTCTTCGTATTTTGGTAAAGTAATTTGATTTCGGCAATAACTTTAATACGCATATTGTTCAAGAGCCGAGATAACTGCATCTGTGATTACTTGATACACATAATATGTAGTATATGTTAAACTTACATATTGTTGAAATGTTTGAAAGTTTATTGTTATAAATCTATCCGGAATTCTGTAAAAATTACACCATAATAGTTAGCAAAGCTGTAAAGCTGCGGTTTAATTTTCAATAAATGCGTTTAAAATTATGTATTTCTCGATATTGAACTGTCAAACCGTTTGAACCTGAGCTTGCAAATCTAATTCTACGAATATTTTTAAATTTCTTATGCCTGATTCAATGTAAACACCTATTTTTTTTAAACTGGTAAGAAAATCCTATTATGAATGTAGCCGCAAACAAATAATTTGCAAACATTGCATTGCCTACGTTGCTCGTTGCATGCATAGTTAGCGCTTTTAGAAATAAATTATAGGTTCGGATTCCCGGTAATATTACATCTATTTATTGAACTCGGATCAAACGTTTACATAGGTGTGATGTGCAATTCAGCAGGGCATGAAGAGCAGAGCTTGACCTGCTTGGTCTGCCTTTTGAGGACATAGGGATCCACTTCCACAAGGGCTTGGCCCAAGTCATCGTTGCTCCCGACGCCATCGTAGTCCCGAACTTTGAACACGAACCACTAAAAACGTAGAAAATGAGAATAATTTAGAATATTTGAATGTAAATAAGGTAGATGCTATATCTAAATTTTTGATACCTGGTCAGTTCCCCTGATATAATTGGTGAACTCAATTATTTCGGGCCAGTCCACATTTTCAACATCATTTTGGTGCTGGGTTGTGAAGAACTTGAGTTCCGCACCGTTTGACCCACGTCTCCAGTAGCACTCTACGAAAGGATCACTCTTGGTGTTGAAAGGGTCCTTGCGCGGCAAATGCCTGTAGAATTAAACTAATATATCAATACTGTTTGTCTGTAATGTATAATGTACAGGGTGGTATATAATATGTACACCCCGTTGTGTCTCGTATCTTGATATGTACTAAATAGAAGCTTATAGTACATTGCGGGTCAAAATTATACATATTAGGAGGTTCCTGCGTGGATTCGAGCGTTATGAGTTTACCTTGTGTGAATTACGGAATTTCTTATTTGCAAATGGACTAACCTTCCATGAAGCTGAAATTTAATCGGTGTTGTTTTTTGAATTAGGAGAGAACCACCTTCGGTTAAGGTTAAGTTAGCCTTCTGATTCTTGTTGTTCACATAGTCGTCGACGTCAAGAGTAACTTCACCCAACGTGTCGTCTCGAAGTTTATTGTGATTCTTAACTTTGAAGATTAATTTCTGTAAAAAAAAAAATTAAATTACAGCGTATAGTACAGGCAAAATGTGGGCCGATTTGCAAACAATATGAAATTTACCTGCTGTTGACCACGATTCCAGGTAAATGAAATAGCGGTTGTAAATTCGGGACTAGGATCATTTTTGACGACCTCTGTGGTTGCGAATTTCACAGGTTCAGTAACCGTGCTGTTCGTGTAGTAGACCTTGATATATGGGTCAACGTTGCTCACGATGCCAGTGTTTGGAAGATCTCTGAAAAGACAAAGTCAGGTTTAAATTTAAATTCCAAGCAATTTCACTAGGATTTTGTATAAACTTACTCCGCGGAAATGACAAACGTTAGCTTAGAGCCATCGGCATAGATAGGCACGCTTGGAGCTGCTTGCCCACTAGCAGCACTGCGGAGTGGTGGGTACTGGTACTGTCCTGGGCGCTGTCCACTAACCACGAGCGCAGTTCCGAGTACCAATAAAGCTGAGCGCAGCATCTTGCTCTTAAAATCCTAATTCAAATATTTTCCAGAAAAATCGACAATAACGCTCGAGCGTCTAATAACACATGTGTTACCGACTTTTATAAGCAGAAAAGGGGTTAATTTAATTAATGCCGAGAAATGTCACTAATTAAGTGGAGTATCATTGCTGAAATATCATTATTAATTGACACAAATAAGTTGAATCATTTGAGGTTGGTCGAGATTACTCAGGTTATCCAGCAATTCCCGAAATTAGGTTAACTCTAATTGAACCAAATTCACGCGTATTTGGTTTTTGCACGTGGAATCGGCCTGATTAGAATTAAATTACCTCTTCCACAGACGCGGGTATCTACGAGTATATTTAGGTAAATGTAGGTATATGTGCCTATGTCTCTGCTTGTCAGTGTTTTTCAGCCAATTTAATCATTAAGAGTGGGTATATTCCACCATTTATTGGGAACTAATCTACGATTTAGTTCTTTGAATTTTATATATCTGGAATTAAAACTTGGGTATTCTGAACGTGCAGAATATTTGTAGTATATTTTGATTTAAATTTTTTCAGGTGGGGAAGCATACTGTCGTCATAGATCTTGTAATGGATTCCTTTTCTGTGTTCTGCCAATTACAACATGGTAGCCTCTACTGCAGCGCCATGATATGTTTATTAAACATGTCTTCAGTAGGCGCACGTTTTCATTTTAAAAATTGTCATCATTCTCGGAAGGTTCTACTAAAAATTGAGTTTTATATTACAAACTAAACGACACTCAGCACGTATCGTGGATCAAACTAAAATAAAATTTCCAGCAAATTATTCCAAGCAAATACAATTTATTGAATATCATCCCCAAAACATAATTTTAAACAGGCGAAATGTACAATTCCCCGGACCCGGAAGTCCCTACACGAACTTTCTTCGTTTGGCGATTGGTTGCATAAGGATCAACCTGGAATAGGGCTTCACCCAAGTCATCGTCGCTTCCAATTCCGTCGTGATCTCGAACTTTAAAGACGAACCACTGCAGAGACAAAACGTCATGTATTCAGGGCTAAATATTTATCATACTTTACCGATTCCATGCGTATTTCGACAACAATTATGAATTACCTGGTCAGTTCCCTTGATATAATTGCCGAATTCGATAATTTCGTTCCAATCCGCATCTTCCACATCATTTATGTGCTTAGTTGTGTAGAACGGAATTTCTTCGCCGGTCTGTCCGCGTTTCCAGTAACATCTCACGAAAGGATCACTCTTGACGCTAAACGGGTCCTTATGGGGTAACTTCCTGTTAACAAAATATACGACAATACAATTTACTGACTGGAACTTACTTGGGAATATGAACGCTAAAAATGGACTTTGCATGAAGCTGGAATCGAATCGGCGTCGTTTGCTCAACCAAGAGAGAGCCACCAGCGCTCATAGTCAAGTTTATTTTTTGGTTCTTGTTGATCACGTAGTCATCCACGTCAAAGGTAACTTCTCCCAACGTCGTGTCCCGAATTGTTCCACTGTCCTTAACTTTTAGGTGGATTTTCTGGAATATCGAAATATAAATTAATTTGATTGCCATCCAACACACAGTATATACGAAATATCAACTGAAATGTAATATGCAATACCTGCTCCTGTCCGCGATTCCAAATAAATGAAATGACGGTGTTGTATTGAGGATTCTGATTCTTCTTTATAACTTCGGTAGTTGCGAATTTGACAGGCTCACTAATACTTCTATTCGTGTAGTAGACCTTTATGTAAGGAGCAACGTTGCTCATTCGGTGAGTGTTTGGAATATCCCTGAAGAAAATTGTTAATTTAGAATTTAAATATTGTCTGATTATCCGTATCAGTAGAAATCAAAAGTCATACTTTGCAGAAATCACGAAGGTAAGATTATAGCCGTCCGCATAGAGATTTGCTGGAGTCCCAGGCCGGACAATGGGTGTTTGGAACTGTGCCCGTTGCCCCGAAACCACTAGTGCTATACCAAGTACTAGCAATGTTGAGCGAATCATTGTAGAATTGGAATTGAAATACAAACTTTTTTAATTTGACGGCTTTGAGAAAATTTGGCAATAATGAGTTCTGGGGTACAAGGCGGGCTTTTATAGACTTAGAAGAGGTTGAACCAATTAAGGGCAAATTGTAACTCAAATTAAGAGATATTGGGCTTCTTCATATTAATTGGTATACCGGACTGTGGTCACGACTGGGTCGTGTAATGCTATAATAGGCTGACTGGAACTGTAGGGTTTATCGTAATTAAATAAACTAGGTTAATTGAACTTCCTTGCGGGCAAGATCACCTATTCGCGGTTTAACCATGCATATAATTACTGCTCATCTGGAACTATTTCTAATGCGAGTATTTTACGAATAAATTGACTGTTAACTTGCAGTTCTAAATATTACTTCAGCGTTATTCTCAACATATTCGGTTCTCGCTTGTACGTAGATATTTCCTGGTAATAAAAAACCAGGTGTACAAAACACCGAATACAATCGGTAGTTTATAGATAAATTCCAGAAAATGAGTGACGACTGACATTGCACCAAAGCTGTAGGTAGTTTTATTAGGACTTTACCACATTTTCATTTCATAACATTCGGGGCTAGACACAAACTTTTTTAATGCACCAAATAATTATGAAGCGTTGGTTGTTAAGCTTATACATTTTAGCACCACTTGCCACTTAACGTTCTTCCGGGGTATATAATGCGGATTAACGCCTCTAAAATCCTAATTTACATTAAACATATGTAGCACCTAATGTTGACTACCAGTCAAGATTCAAATTCCTAGCATTCCTAGCACTACAATTTTCAGTATTTCTGCATTGGTACAAAGGGTACCGTTCATGGACGTCTAAATAAAGAGTCATATGGCATTAGTGATGATCAAAATTCGAAATAATAGAGCAGCAAAATAGTAAAAAATACATTGAACTTAATGCCAGTACGTGCACATATTCCTCCAACATACATGTGATAATTCTACTGATTTTTGCTCAATATTCACGTATATTATTAGCCAGCCAAAGCGTCGATGTTTTGTTAAACGCTAGGTGGCCTATCGGGTATATAAAGCTGGTTATGATTTGGATCTCAGATATGTGGCTGTTAGAGATGTGATCAATTGCAGCAGATTTGCTAATACTTCTATAAATTTTTGAAATTGCTAATATTGAGCCAAAATCAGGGTATTTACACAGACAAATTGCTGAAACTTTATACGTGGCTTTCTATAACTACTGCTGTAAGACATCAAGTCATAAAAATCATGAAAATTCACGCACATGTGTTACAGCGGTGCTAGATTTGTGCTATTTTGTGGATGGACAGGTGATAGCGGAAGCAAGTCTATACTTTCATATCTATCATTAATTTTTTCATTCCCGTTCTTTCAATTCTTCTTCCTGTTCTTGCAGGAGTGCAATTTCTTCTCGATTGATGAAGTAGTAGCTGGGCTGACGGCCACGGAGATCTTTCACAACGCGTTTAGCACCCGCACGAACCAAAATTCGAGTCATTTTCTCCACTTTCTCCACGCCCATGGCGTAGTGAAGCGGACTTCTTTCCAGCTAAAACAGTATCATGGGTAAATATGTACTTTAGTATTGTGTATGCTGCCGCATCGACGTTAGAGTATTATCTACTGTTGGCCATTATAAATAGTAAAGATATGAGGATGACTTACATGATCGCCTCTCTTGAGTACTTCTGGAAACTCATTAGCGAGCAACTGAGCAATTGAATGCTCTTCGACCAAAACTGCAATATGCAGTGATGTCCTTCCATACGGTCCCAGTGCAGTTACCAGTCTTGGATCTTTAGATATTAAATATGCAAAAAACAACGTGCAATCGGCCAAAACATTTCTCTCATAATTTTTATTTGCAGGTCAGGATAGACTGCTTACCGACGCGAATGAGCTCCTTCACTTGTTCCAGACTTCCCATTCTCACTGCTCGATGCAGCTTTTGCAAGGAACCTTTGAACTCCTGGACGGAATTAAGGAAGTCAACAACTAACGGCTGGTCAGCAGCCGCTTGAATGATATTCACTCGGGAAGAATCAGCAATGTCGATAAGATGGTCGTAGCCATCCACCATTAGCTTCTGGAGCGCTTCAACTTGACCTGAACGAGACATGCAAACTCATGATTTCATTGATCCTGGTTTAAATCCAATACTAAACCTACCTTGAAGCGCCAGGGTTACTATGAACGAATCCACGCTCATTACGTTTTCGACACGGCCCAGCTCAGCAGCTACATCCCTCGCGGTTTTCAAGTTCTCGTCTCGCCATGCCAAATTCACGGCGGGATTCTGGAGGAAGGAAAATATCGTCTGAGCCCCTCCGGGACGACTCGCCGCAAAGTGCAAAACACTTTGACCCCTTTCATCTCGCATCTGCTGTTGCTCTGGATTTGCCTGTTCTTCAGGGTCCTCCTGGGTCTCAACAGCATCCTCATTGTCCATGGCCTCATCATCCAGGCGCTGCATCATCTCATCCTGCTCGTCCGAGTCCAGGAGATCATCCGCTGTAAGGTCATTGGGTGGTTGGAGAGGTGCGGTTAATTCTTGATCGGAAGTCTCAGGTGCCGCTTGGTCCTCCATAGCCTCGTCAGCCAATGCTTCTGGTTCAGCTTCAATCACTTTTGGTTCTTGAGCCTGAATCTGAGTGGGTGGGGCCGGTGTGTTGGATTTGGAGTTCGGTCCGCTCTGGTAGCCCTTCAGGAAATTGGCCAAATAGACGACGGGATCAGTAGGGCGTTCCTGGCTGACCTGCGTGAGACCCTTGACCAGTGCGTCACCCAGAACGGAAGCCAAGTACTTTCCCTCCTCGGACCAGATGGCAGGGAACCGACTACTCATAGCCTCTCCCGCTGTATAGTGGTGTGTAAGGGTGCATATAAAAATAAAATGTTAGACTTAGAAAAGACGTTGGGTAAAAGGAACAGAAAAATAGGAACTATCTTATAGAAATCCAAAAGCTCTCATTGTTTAGGTTTTTTCGCGGCCTCCTTTTCAAGAAAAATTAATTGGCGAGTCCGCTCGTCTTCAGCGGTGATAAGCTTATTAATTGAGTTGGCAATGTCCATAGCAAGCTCGATTTCATTGATCCCAAGGGATTTGTTGTTTTCAAGCTCGATCCAGTCTTCTGGTCCAATCTCAGCGTTGTTTCCGATCCCTTTATTATCCTTCCAGCGAATGGACAGGTTGTGGGTGGAGCAGAAGTAGAGTAGATCTGTTTTCTCCCGCATGAGCGTGGGGAGGCGGATTCGGAATGTTATCTGCAAATATTACTTGATTATCAATAATGGCCAGGATTAGTTCAGATTATTAGCTGAAATTAAAATACAACCTTCATTCCGGTTCCGGCTCGATATGGGTCCACAGTAAGGAACCCAAACTGTTCATTTTCATAAAATCGACATTTTTGCTGAAAAATGGCATAAACCCCATGAATGGACTCCAAAATGGGTGTTAGCTTCCCATACTTGGAGCTGGCAATAATGTCCAAGTGATCTTCAGCATTCATCACAACTTGAACGCTGTTGTCGTGGCTGAGTACAATGTAACGGTGTTTCGGCCAGAATCGAGACATTTTGGTTGCCTTTATATTATCAATTCGGTTATAAGCAAACCAGTTTAAACTCTAATAATTTGTTTAGTATAGCAATAAAACATAAAATTGAAATTGAACCTCTGGAACCCAGCACCGCGCCTTGAGCTCCTGCCGAACGTCTTTTTCCATTAGGCATCTTTCCAAATCAAAGCAAGGCATGTTGAGCGGGACGGCTTTCAAAATGGACGCCACGCCCTTCAACTCCACACCGGTCATGAGCGGGAGAAAAGGAAACGGTTTGAGATTTCGGCTAATTCGGACACGAACCAGCGTGACGAATTTACTCGGAAGATCCACTTGCGGGATTGGGACGTCTGGGAGCTTCTCAGCTAAAAGAGAATCATTAGCACGATGCTATACTATTGTAAGCTATATACATATAAGTATATTCGAATTCCGCGCACAAGCATGTAAATCCTGTTACAATGTAATCGCCGACACTGGGGTTCACTGAGGATATTAGAATATTTGTGGTTACCTACTCCATAAAACTAAGTTTGGCCTAACAGAAATAACGGAAATCCCCTTCTAATTGTGCAGAGAATACAGGAAAACAAATACGACTAAAATGTATAATTGTACGAAAATGTTACTATTGAAAAGTTGATTAACGACTTATCAACCGCGGTGTTCTTTAATGAAAGGCTAGCTTCAATACAAAAATAGATTTATTGGGTATTGTGATCATGGTCGTCTGGTGTGTTTACCAATCCAATACAATAACGATGGACAGAAATAAATATAATTACCTCCAATAATGCTAGTCCGCCCTAGGAAGGGTCCCAAGAGCCGGGCATGATCCACGACAGTGGGGACAAAGAGTTCTTGCCATACATCATAGGCCTGGTCGGAGGGTGCGACAATGAAGAATTGGGGATAGAACTTGATGACGTCGAGCAGACTCCCGCCCTTGATGCCCCTCCCCTTGAGCATGTCGAACATCTCTCTGTCCAAGTACTTGCGCACGAGTTCTTTGAGGTTCGAGTCTCCGCGCTGAGTGAAGTTCCGCCAGGCTCTCGACCAAAGGCTCTCATTCTTGTCTATTGTTGTGTTATAGAATGTCTCCAGTGCCGCTAGCGTTGACTCTAGACCCGCCCAATGTGAGTTTTTGGTTGCTTTTGGATTTCTACAAGAGACTACGGTTTGTGAGGAGAAAAGCACTAGACCTCACCTGGAGGGGTTTGGGGACGTTCCCACCGCTCCACAGCCGGCGTCGCTGGTTCCACAATTAACGGCTTCTCATCCAGTAAATTCTGATGGGTTAGGAGCTCACGGTTCCGGAGATAGATTCCTGGTGTATTGTTATCCGCGTCTTTCACGTTTGGATCGGCTCCTAAGTTGACCAAATACTTGAACATCTGTCCCGAGTCGGGCAGAGTAGCGGCGTAATGGAGGGCCGAGCGACCGCCTTGATCCAACAGCTTTAAAGACTAAAAATGTATCATAGTATCAAATTCAGGTGTTAAATAGAGAAATTGATGTCAGACAGTTGCCAAATTACATTAATTCCCTTAAAATAAATGAGCTGCGCCATATTGACCTTGAACACTTGAAAAGCAAAAGTAACATGACGTGTTATAATTGTAGGCATTTGACTACTTGTCCATTCGCTGAACTGCAATGATCAACCACTGACTTATGCCAACGTCATTGCTTAACCAAGTTGATGATTTCTGCCCTACACAAATTTTTCCACAGCGCACAGTTGGTACAACTCGACTTTTAGATTAATCAATGGATAACAAAAAAATTTTGGAGGTAATTAAATGCCACCGAAATATATGTGCCCTGTCGAATGATGAAACTGAATTGTGAAAATATAAACAGATATTCTATAAACGCATTGCGTTTGTAGAATTAATTCCAATTTTAAACATTCATTCATTGAATCGAATAAATTATTTCTATACGACGGTAATTAACTGCTTAGATTGTATAATAAATTGGACTTACCTGAGGATAAGTACTAGCCAAGTGCCGGGCTACCAGTGAATGTCCGTGCAAAACGGCATGATGGAGCGGAGAACGACCCAGTCCGTCTCTGGCCAAAGCCAAGCGTTTCCTATCGAGCAACGACTGTAAGCCACGTAGATCTCCAGCCCCGGCAGCTTTGTGAATCGAGGCTATCTTGGCCTATAGATTTTTTCCGAAACCCCAATTAACTCCACCATCGATCCAAACCCTCCCATAACCCCCTCATAATTTAACTGTTTTCATATAGACTTAACCATGTACGCAGGGACATTGGAGAGAAATTCCTGAACATCGGCTTTATTTGTTTTCCTATTTAGCAGTTCTCCGCCTTTCCCCTCGAGAATTCTCTCAACTAATGACTCCATATCCCTGTCGAAAAATTAACAATACAGAGGCCTTTTTAAAGCCAGGGTCAGAGGATTTAGGTTGGCTTAATTATAGTTATTATTAAATGGCTAAATTCAATGGTCAAACTGGATTTGACATCTAAGGTTATCCATAGCATATGCTGTACAAATATAGCGTTTAATTTGATATAAAAATATCCCGCTTACCCTCGCTTAAGGGCTTTCTCGATTTCATCAATTATTTCATCCCGTGATTCTGCCGTCTTTGGAATTTCTCCATCTGCATCCTCATCTCCAGCATCTTCTTCATTAGCTTCCTCTGCGCTGGGTGGTGGCGCCGGAGTTTTTACCCGTGGCGTTTGGACCGACCGCTCAACCCCCGCTTCCGGTTGTGCAGGTTCATATTGAACTTCCTCGAATGCCACCGCCTTGCTCTTGGGTCTTTCCATTGGCTCTTCAGCGCTGGGTTCCGCTTCCATCGGAGATTCATTACCGAGCGTTTCTTCAGGTGCAGCATCAGCCTCCATATCTGTTTCTCCGTCGTTAAATTCCATTTCCGCTTCGGTGGCATCTTCCTGAATAAATGTCTCACCTCGTTCTATAGCGCTCTTGCTGCCATTGATGAGATCGTTCTTCGAGTTTCCACGAGACAGTGCCAAGTCTCCGCGGGAGTTGTCTCGAGACACGGTTCTCGAAGCTGCCGGAGTTGCGACTAGACTAGCTTTTGAATTATCTCGAGTCACATTGCGCGTTCCGTTGGAGTTTTCCCCAATTTCTGCCTTTGAGTTAACGCGTGAAATAGCATTTCTTTCTTCAGTGCGCGATTCCGCACGTGATTTTGCAAGAGCTTCTTCTGTCTGAGAAACTGCTTCTGCGTCTTCAGTACGGGACACCGCTCGATTCGTTCGTGAAGCCGTTCGCGATATTGCACCAGTCTCGGCAATATGTGAAGCTGCTCGTGATGCTGCTTCTTCGGTACGTGAGGCCGTTCGCGATGCTGCTTCCTCAGTACGAGACGCTGCTCGAGATGCTGCTTCCTCGGTACGTGACGCGGCTCGTGATGCTGTTTCTTGGGTACGCGACACAGCCCGGCTATTAGCAGCAGTAGATTTGGATCTTGGTTCTTCAGTGCGAGATGCAGCACGGCTGTCCCCCTCTGTTCTTGACACCGCGCGGCCGCCATTCATTTCAGATTGACTACGAGGTTCTTCCATTCTAGAAATTGGGCGGCTTGCATTTCCTGCAAATTTTGCATCTGTGTCTTCAGGCAGAGTTGGAGACAGGTCACGAGGTTCATCAGACGGTGCAGCAGAGTGGTCACGCGGCTCTTCAAAGTCATCGGCCGACATTGCGCGTATTTCCTCCGTCTTAGAGCCAGCACGTGAATTCGTATGTGAAACGTAGTTCAAAAGCATTGCTTGAGCTTCTGCGGACTGACCCTGTGGACGTGTCTCTTCCGTACGCATTGCACGGTAGCCGCCGCGTGAAACGTTTCTGGTGTGGCTCTTCGTTTTGGCTGGCGGTTGCTGAAACTCGATCTCGTCCGCCCGCAGCTCGGCCTCGTTGAGTTCAACGTTATCCAAAACGTATTTACCGCCCACTTGATGTTGACTAAATTCCCCGCTGCTGGTACGTCGCTTCGCCGTGGTGATGAGTGGACTGGCCCGGTCCCAGCCTGAGAGCTCTCCACTAACACGTGGGGCATCCGGAACATTTCGCAAATGTCGTACATCCAAGTCCAAAGGATGAGCCTGGTAGTAGGCTGGTGATCTGCTCTTCTGAGAATTTACAGTATATAAATATATTATTTGAGTTTCAATATTTACAATCAATTAATAATTATTGATTTATGCAGTAGGTAGTTGAATACTTCCGGAACTTATTCGAGCTTTCGTTAAGTGATTTTTAACAATTAAGCCTTTGGAAAACACAGATTGGCCATGATAAATTAAACAATATTATACTTTACACATATCATAATTTTTGCATCATCATAACTACGCACTATGAGAAATATTTTTCGTCAAAACTTAAAGTGAAAATGTTTAACATTAAGCAAAGTATTTAGTTATATTTTATTTTATTTTATTAACAATAATTAGATTGCTACGAACCTGATCCAAAACATTTTCATTAGCTCCAGCCTTGACCAAGAACGAATACATGTTCTGTTCTCTTGCGGCGAAGTGCAACGGCGTTCGTCCTTCGTTATCAGGCTCATTGATTAGGTCTGGAACCTCGTAGATCAGGTACTCCAAAACTCCCCGGTTTCCAAGACCGGCAGCCTATCAATTATTATACTTAAACGCATGGAAAATCCTGTTCTTTGTATAGGTAGTTAACTGCGTGCCTATCATAATTATTAACGTATTGGAATTCGAAATGGTTAGTCTTTGGCAATCTTACCTTATGCAGTGGGTTGAGACCATGTATATCTTTGGCTTTGAAAACTTCCAGTAATTCCGTCCTTTGCCTCATTTCCTTGAGTTAAATAATAATAAACGTGAGAAATAAATCAGAGGAAAAAGAGTGTTTACGTGTATTTGAATACTTCTATTTAAATAACAAAATAAATACATTTTTAAAAAATCTAACTCACGTTGTATATATGTCTTTCGGACGGGAAATACAGAATTTCTGGTATTCTCATTGCAGACGCTATGACCTTTGCTTTGACCAAATAAAAGCTATATCGTCAGCCCTGTAGGTGTGATTTTGATTCGTGTTTTACTGGAAATGTGTTTTGAGGTTTTTTTTAAACAATTATAGCCAGTGCTAAATTCCATAAGACACACTTTGTGCTAATTTACACGTCTCCGTTAATACTAACGTACAGACTCCCGGATTGATGCTCGGAATTCAGAATAAACTGATCTACAAGATTTATTGATTCGATGTATGATCATAAGCAGTTCAAAATATTTTCTCACATATCCGGGAGCGTCAATCAGGGATATAGGTACCTACTCAAAACATGTTGTAGATATTGGATAATTGGAAAATTGGAAATAGATAAGAATAAAGGCAAAGTATTAAACTCTGTAAGAAGGCCAACTAACGTGGAGCCTAAATTGGAGTATAAAGCCCTTTTTGTAGATATTCTTACCCTGACCTAAATCCTTAGCAGAAAGCACCAGGTCTGAACGATTTAGTACTGTATTATTAGAGAGTAATTCTCGTAAACACAATGTCTTGGCCATAACTTAGCCATGCAGAACCGCTGGGCAGCCTTTAATAAACTAGCACTAACTACAATATGAGATCGCAGCATCTATTAGTCGCAATGTTTACATGACGCTTAAGCTGGTGCGTGCTGACAGAAATGGAATATGTACCTGCAATTTACACACAGCATACGAAGTAGTAGTTAACACCTTTGAAAAATGCCAACAAGTTTAAAACACATATCCCCAATTGAAATGCTGTAAGTAAATTATATGTCAAATTGTCGACCTTTTTTTGAATTTTCTTTCCAGAATTTATACATTTAAATGCGCATGTTTGAATGAATCCTGCAAAATTCTACGGCATCTAAGATGAGATAGCTCATTGTCAGAACTGCCGTTTTGAAGTTATCTGGACATCATATAGTGAGCAATTTGTTCGTCAACACTTACGACAAGCCGTTGATAACCCTGTCATACACCGGCCTCCTTTCATCATATTAGATATAAATTATAAATCCATTTTTTTTGTTCTATCTCAGCCCGAAGAAAGGAGAAAGTAAGTTAATGGTTCTCCATGCATTGTTAAATAGGTCACGACATAGTTCCTTCTCGGAACTTCTCATCCAAATGATGTCCGCTTGTCCAACACAATAGTCCAGTCCAATCCATGAACCAACCAACCCAGCAACCTCGTCATTAGGCAAATGTTTTTCTCAATAATACTCCGAACCCATGAATTAATGAGCGTCTCAATGAGTCCAGGCCGAGTGTATCAGGGACGAGCAAATAGAGAGTTGGGAAAATAAGGAATTGGATTTCTCGTACCTTCATAGCCTCCAAGTCATTATTGATTGCGGCCGTGTGGATCGATTTAATTCTGGAGAGTAAGTGGGGCACGTTGTCCAGAAACCGTCGCACCTTCCCATTATTGGATGTTTCCAATAAGAGCTTGTCCCCATGACCTGACCACACGATCTTCTCAAGCTTCGGGATTTCCTTCTCATGAATCCATATCCGGATTTGGGCCCGGGTTATTGATGGTGGGGATACTATTTCATAGGTAGCAGAGGAATACTAATTAAAGATTTCTAATAGCATAGTATTCTGTATTTTGAAATTTTGATTAGACTGAACAAAATGTAAGTTTGAACCGAGTGGGCAATTATGATATCAACTGATAAACGCAAATGTTTCGGCTTTTGCCAGCATAACCAAGCTATTATAGTACTGTAGAAGCTATTCGCATTCAAATGATTGAAAGATTTATATAATCAATTGTCATTATATATTATGTATAAAAAAGCGCCTGGTAAAAGGCGCGAATAACCGGAATGGCGCCATAAAAAGCTATAAACAAGGGAATTTACCGCATTAACCAATTCTACCTCAACTAAATGCCAACGGAATTCAGACAAATAAATCACACTATATACCGTTAGCTCAATCCACGAAAGTTCAGCCTTACAACTTGTCTATAATTACTAGAAGAGGATTATTTGATCTTGACAGCATATAATCGTTAGAAATCCTATCAATTATCAGTTTACTGAGTTGTTAAACAGTAGACATA
Organism: Ceratophysella denticulata; assembly: GCA_034694925.1. Lineage (NCBI taxonomy): Eukaryota > Metazoa > Arthropoda > Collembola > Poduromorpha > Hypogastruridae > Ceratophysella > Ceratophysella denticulata. The sequence continues at coordinate 16,300 of JAQFYT010001176.1, forward strand.
CATTCACAATGTTGTTAGGTATATGCATAAAACTTATTGAAATATATATTTTTTTTTGGCTTTCGAAGTGCTCTCCTTCCCATTGTAAATTATAAAGTATGATTAGTATACGAGTCACAAAGGGCTCGTATTACGGAAATGCTTAATAAATAAGTAAATATGTGGTGTGTTTATTCTAGCATCTTATGAACATAACCCACGGCAGGTATGCACGTCCAACTCGCGCCATATTCGACAAACAATCGCGTATGATAAGCGTTGGAAAATCAAATGTCGGACATATTTGCGCAAAATGTTAACCCCATGCAAGAGCAATTTTCTACAACACTACTCAACATACTAATACATTATGCAGAGTAATTTAAGCCTAGTTCCCACGGATCGCCCTTGATTAACCAGGTTTCTGTCTTGTTATTGCCGTATCACACGTGTATGCCTACAACGGGTTGTGTCCACAAGGTATACTGCTACCCACTCAGGATCTAAGATACAACTTGGAAGGTCTATATTCAATGACTCTGGATTCACTTTAATTTACATAACACTATAAAAACACATAATTTATATAAGCTTTAATCAAACTACTTTAGAATATACATAACAAATAAGCTGAGAACCATTATTCTACCATGCTAAAATAGAATATAATCACGAGAAAACCTAGATTTGGTGCAAGATACGGACTTTCTTTCATGAACCAGAACCGCGATAGTCTTAAACTGATATATGACCAACAATTAATATCACCTTCATTAAATGAGACACGTAGTAGTAACGCTGAACTTTCGTGGAACGAGCTAATGGTATATAGTGTGATTTATTTGTCTGAATTCCTTTGGCATTTAGTTGAGGTAGAATTGGTTAATGTGGTAATTTCCCTTGTTTATAGCTTTTTATGGCGCCACTCCGGTTATTCGCGGCTTTTACCAGGCGCAATTTTATTTTAAATATTTTTAGTGCTTAAAGTTAGATTAAACCATTAAGTCCCACATTGAAAAGTAATTACTGTAACCATGACAATCATTGATTTGTGATTTGGGAATAAAGCCTTTGTCCTATGTACCTAGGTACTTCAATAAAGAATCACAAACGTTTGGGCTCTAATTGATACAGGTTGAACGAAATCTGTTCAGACATAAGGTCAGGAGGCTTTTTACGGTTCAACATGGTAGTCGTAAAAGCATACCTACAGCACAAGTTTACGCGTTTTAGGCCTAGCACACGGAATTACTGATACGGCACGAATCGGTTACATTTACTCCGGTAATTGAGTCCCTGATTCCTAAAAAAATGAAAATAAAGCCTTTGTCGTAAGGTCCTATGTACTTATACAAAGGCTCACACATATTAGGCACGTGAGTTAGCTCGCATTTTGATAAAATTAATGTTGCCATGCCACGCCGAAGCAGCCATATCTCATGCATAGTTCAAGATACAAATTTCCCCATGCAAAATACCCGTGAGGTCAATTGGAGTTTGTTTACACCAAACAACGTGGAATATCTCCGGAACCTGTTGACCTACGACCTTGCGGATGGGCTTGTTCAATTCCTCATGAAAAATGGGTCAAGAATTTTGAATTCCCAGATTAATGGATATCCGTAAAGTGCGCGCTAACAGACCTGAAACATTAAAAACCCTGAAAAAACCATGTTTTTCGGGGTAGGACCCCTTAAGGGTCACATATATTTTTGTGAGCCCT
>JAQFYT010001177.1:0-18000 GCA_034694925.1 Ceratophysella denticulata
TTTTACGCTATGCCCGGAATGGTAATATCGGGCTGGTCAGTGTTTACATAAACAATCAGTGATTGCGTATGAATCACTATGGGTGCCACGGGTAACAACCAGCGCCACGGGTCACAACCAGTCCACCTCAGTAAAAAATTACGAAAATTGACACAACACAATAGTTTGAAAGAATACAACCTTAATGGTTACAAGTGTTTTTTGAATCTCAAGTGGAGTGACTGTACAAAGTATTTGAGCCCTTCATATTATATGCCCCCAAAAAACAAACAGTGTGTATCTATTTCATAATTATTTGTTACTTTTGTAAAGGCTAAGTTGAAAAAGTTGCATCTGTTTTGTTTACAGTAGTTGACTGACCACACAATAGGAAATATGAAAAATTAATTTTTACCACCCATTGAGGTCCATTGTTCAAAAATTGAAAAAGAGATACAAAACTCTTGAATGGGCTTATTTGTTTTTGTAGGAATTGTAGTGCTTAACAAAGAATATATATACGTCTTTTGACAATTTTTGACAATATTGTACATTTACAACGTATATGACTGATATCATTTTTTTAAAACTAGCAAAGAGAAGGGCTTCATGTACAGGGTGACACAACGAAATGTTTGCCCCCCTATGGTAATACTTAGTAAAGAAGTACAATTTGACTTATACAAAATTATATAGGATGAATTTCATTGTAAATTTAACGGTGGATATTTTCAATTTTCTTAAAAGCGGCTAACGGAGAGAGAGAGATAGAGCGAGAGCAGCTCAGCGGCGACACATTTTCCTCCTCACCACCACACAGGGAAAGTAGAAAAAGCCGGCTCGCTGTGGTGATTGCGACCGTCGTGCGCTGCTGTTCAATTCCAAACGGGCTTTAATCGTTTACGATAATCTATGACTCGTGTATTTGAGTAAATTAAAGCATATTAGAATTTTAAGTGTCTTTTTTGACTTTTTTTCAAAACTTTAGCTATTCTACCCAGTTTATGAAAAGTTTATTAGTTGGTTATTGTTATTCATATATAAGAACACAAAATTTTAATCTCCGTTTTTGATTTCCTGCTACTCCCCTCGTCGAGTACGATTTTCCATCAGGGGGGTTTCAGTTAAATTTTATATATTATGGTATTTAGTATTTCGAAATGGAGACAGTATATAGAAGCAGATGAGATCCTTTTCACAGAGTCGTCATACAATCTTCAAATCTTCAATCTTATTTCCTCAATTCTACGCTGCTGTTTCCTCATCCGACTCTTCATTCCTGTACGGGGGTGGTGTATTTTCCCGCGGAAGTCAACCGCCGCTGGCTACTGCCACAGTCCATAAAACAATGAAATCAGACTTCCAGTAAGATATAAAGTTAAATTGGACGTGTACTACATTTTGCTGTGCCTTATGGTTAGGTTACATCTTTGAGTAAAAAATCTTTTTTTTTGCTGTCAAATAACCTTATTCACGTTATTGAGCACGAATTGGGATTTAAATATGTTAAAATTGTATGTGCCCGATCCATGGAATTTGGAAATAATGGTGTGAAGATTTGTTTAAATCTGGTCCATATCTGGTCCGCCAAAACCTTAGTTTTAACTGATTACATAAAATATAGTAACCGATGATATAGAATTTATAGTCTTCTTTATACCCAGGGTTTTAAACAATTGTTTCAGGAAATGGCGTAGCCCAGAATTTAACATGGAAAATATGATTAGTTATATACCAGGCATTAAAAGGATAATACATAAAAATTTGTTCCGTATCTAATATCAGCCTATTGACGTATGCTAGGTCATTTACTCCGTTCTGGTTCAGAAAACAACACACGAGTGGCAGAGAGTGTCTGATTGACACACTCGAATCGGATTTTTAAACCACAGCAGCACAGCAGGGATATATTGGAGGCGAAATCCGAGATTGGGTAAAAGTGTGTATCTATTACACACCAAAGGCTTGGCTACTCGGAGAAGTCCCACACAGTCCCATTGTCAACTCTGTCACTGGTCCAAATTCAGGTCACTCAAGAGGAAATAAAAGGGAGCCTCTGTGGTCCTTAAATCATATTGGAGATTATATTAGCGTTGTGTCACGTATACTTGCATCTGATCCAGAGCAGGGCCGGGCCCTTCCGTCAATGGAATGATTTGGGATATTCATAACGTTTTCATAACTTTGGCAGGGCCGCGTGGCTAGTGTAAATGAGACTTTTTTGCATTTTCCATTGCACATTCATAAAAATTGAACTCAAAACTTATACAATAGGCACACGTGCTGTGGAAAACTCGGAGATATGATATACAGGAGGGGGATTGACAAACATTTTTATTTTTGGTTTATTTTCAAATTTACACGTAAACTAAGGAAATAGCGTAGGGGTTTAATATTGGTTAACTCTGAGTGTATGATCGCTGTTTCGTTATTTTGATTTGGTCAATGAGAGAAGGTGTTGGATTTTTTACATTGCGCGCTGTCAAAATTAGATTGAGAGTTGGATTGTGGGTCGTGTGAGGTGAAAGTTTTGAGCTTTATTTGTCAATTAGGTGCCAAGGAATATGTTATTTCAAGTTCAAATGAATTTAAAGATTTTATTTTCAAGGTTTGAAATTATGGATTTATATGAGATTAAGCCAGTTTTGACTGTTGTGGAGCCATGGATGTTTGAAATATTTGAAATGAGCCAAGTTGTTGACGACGGAGTTACCTTTGATGACAAAAAGATATTGGCTCTAAAGTTTAGAATCAATGATTTAATTGAATGGCATATAAATAACCCTTTTTTTTAAAAATCAAATATGATTGAAGACTTGTATTTAGCATTATTATGAATGATGATTGAGGGTCCTCATTAGAGTTTGTCCGTTTTTGTCTGAACACTCTTATTTTTTTTAAGCTGACTTATACCCTCGGCCTGTATTCACTGCCGTCGTCAACTCGACACAAAAAGGTAAAAACTTACGTAGAGACCTTTCTGATTGAATAATAATAAATTTAGACAGAGAATTTACATATGAGAGAGAGACGGATCCGGTAATCTACAGATAATCAACAAAAACCAATCGGCACAAGAAGAACCGTGTACAGAACCGTCGTCCCAATATACGACGACCCTTGTTCTCGCAATGTCACTACGTTGGGCTAAATGGCTCCGCACCGATCAAACTCTCATCTCTCCTTGCAGCCTCTGTAATCGATCAAAAGGGCTCACACAATCAAAACCTTTAATCAGGCAATCGTCTCCTTCCCGAAAGAAATCCATTTTCCTACGACTACTGCTGCGTCAATACGAACGTTCATGTCTCTAGGATTGAGAGTCACAAGGGAATAAAGTCGTTTTTGGTTGAAGGAAATCATGACAATTCATAGCAGACTTTTGAACAGTCTATGAATGGTATAGTCGCCGCTGTATTGGACAGCCGCCGCGGTCTGGATATTCTCCGGTATGAACTATGAACAGCCGTCGCGGTGTGACCCCGCTCTCTATGAACAGTTCAATCACTATGAAACAGTCAATCACTATGAAACAGTTCAATCACTATGAAACAGTTCAATCACTATGAAACAGTTCAATCACTATGAAACAGTTCAATCGCTATGAAACCAGTCAATCACTATGAAACAGTTCAATCGCTATGAAACAGTTCAATCACTATGAAACAGTTCAATCGCTATGTGAACAATAAATCGCTATGAAACAGTCAATCACTATGAAACAGTTCAATCGCTATGTGAACAATAAATCGCTATGAAAAACACTCATTTGTATGACACTACGCTCTGCTATTAACAGCCGTCCACTTATCAACAGTGTTTTCAAGCAAAAAAAAAATGAAGCTATATGAACAGAGTCGAGATTCATAGATCGCTGGCCCTATATGACCCGGTGTGACCCCGCTCTGAGCCTATATATGATTTAAGTTAAGTAAACCCGAAGCCTGAAAGATTTTTAGATATGACCGATCAAGATTTACCCGAACGGACCCACACACTTTTATATTTATTCCAAATACACACTCTTGGAATAGGGAGAATTTTCTATCTCCCCTATAACATAAACTGATTTCATCTTCGGATCAAATCAAAAAAAAAAAAATCTCCAATTCACGTAAATCGAATTAACTCGGAGTGAGAGAGATTATTTTTTGTGTCTGTTGTTTCCTTATCTATCACCAGTATAGTAGCTTTCCTTTTCCTTGTGAATTTGAACCCAAAAAAAACTATTTCCAAAACTTTTGGAGCATATATAGAAGCATTTTAAATGTATTTTTGTAATTTCCGTTTGAGAAAATATCCAAAAATTTTCTGTTTACATATATCTCGAGTCTATTACTACGCAAGGCTTAAAGGCAGACTATATAGGTACAGTATACTATATTATGTATTCCATAAACTCATGCATTTTTATGAAATGTATAAATTTCAAGGTTTTCTTCCTCCTCCGTTCTAATTTCCTGTTTCTCTCTAAATTTTAATGATCTCAGGAATAATAGTGTCTATCGACCCGCGGCGGGACCCTGAGCAGCAAGCACCAGCATTCAGAGAAAGGCTCGAATAAGCCTAAAGGCATATATAGCTGCACTCTTACAAGGGTGAAAGTTTTTTGGGATTGCACAGGAGTCGAATAAACCTAGAACTCTGCTTTCAATTTACCTAAACGGCTCAAGACGATCTAATATAAAATATTATAAAATATAACCCATAATTAAACATTGTTAAATTGCAATAATCCAATGGTATTTAAATTTGATAAAAGATTTTAGATTTTTGGTTCCATTACTAAATCTGGGATTTAGTTCAAATGATTTTTCCCTTTAACGATATGTAATTGTAAAGATTTTAGTTTGGCCTGTTAAGTTAGAAATAAGATGAATTACCCGACATTATACACTAAGCTTTAACTGAAAGGAAAGTTAGAACCATATACTCTCTGGTAATACGTCCTAAATAACCATTCCGCGCCGGGTATTAATGCTCGTGTGAAATCCATGATTCCTTTTTATTGAGAAAAAATCCAGGCTTAAAAATTTGAGCCTCTGAGCCTGATTCCTACGAGTTTTGTTAAAATAAATGTATTTTAAATCCTGGACACACACGTAACAAATTAACCACAGAGTCTTTTTGATTTGAATAATGACTTTTATAGTCCCACACCAGTAAATCCCCCGCATTCACGAAAGGCACACTAATCGTGGGCCCTTTAAATGTCACACGAGAGAAAACAGGGTCTTGAGTATTCTCCATTGTCATCAGACGTAATTACAGCATCCAGAGCCCGGGAGTTTGACCCCTATTGCGAGTTTTTGAGCCCTTCTTGATCTTCTCTTGAAGGGCTACTTTTGTATTTAACCTAAACTAGTTAGTGTACACGGATTTTTTGGAGCAGAGCAGGAGAGGGTGCTAATCCAGTCCACACGCTCCAGACAAACACCCATATACGAGTAAAACCCTCTATTCTTCGGAAATTTGAACAATTCAATTGTATTTAATGCGGGTGCGGCGGGTGGCTGACTTTTTGATTCGGGTGAGTGTGTGTGTGTCTGATAGCGGGGCTTATTTGAGCCTTAATTTAATCTGCTCTCTGCTGCTGCTGCTGCTGATCCCGTTTTTACTACCCGGGAGTTTTTCCCATGGCTAGAAGTAACCCTTGGCTCGAGGGATTAGGGTGGGTAGTGAGAAAAGCGCAACAATCTATAATAGCCGGACCTTAGAAAGACGGGTAGTCGCGTGTCAAGTTATGCTAATCTGAAATTAATCCTATCTATAGGACATTTATCATTTTCTAACAAAAAAGTTTGACTTTTACGAGGTGATATTATAAGCATATGCTTTGGTTTTTTAAAAAAGAAATAAAATTCTTTTTTTTGCAAAACCGGGGTGTATTCAAATATTGCGAGGCCTTCGACTTTGCCTTTTGCGTATATAAGGTATATTTCGAGTTTTACATATTTTGTATAGAGTCAAAAGCCAGTGTCAAGTGAAAAAAGGGTAGTGTGCGTACTTGGATTGATTGAGTGGAGTTAATGAGATAATAATAACCCCAATACAATTCAACTATTCTCATACTTTTAGTACTGTTCAAATTGTCACTGTTCAAATGTCAGAAATGGTATGTAATATATTATTCAATATATTTCGTATATGTAAATTCATAATATCTATACCTTGGCGGTTATTATTGTGCTTATTGAATTTTAATCAATCAATATAACTATTTTCAATGCAATTCATCGGATTTGAAATCAGGAATTGATCAAGTTTTATGTGCAACATATTTAAGCATTTATACAGAATCATTTTTAGCTTATATGAATGCTTTTAATTTTAACATTTCATGCGAAGGTTTAAGGTTAAGTATTTATGTCGTAAACTCCAGTTCATGTAAATTATTTAGCGTGAATAATATTCTCCAGCAGGTTCTACAGGAGAAAAGATAGATTACCGTGACTGGCTATGTTTATATATAGGAGATGACCGGACTGGGCCCAGGCCTGATCGGCCTATAGTAGGTTAGGCACACGGCAGAGGTTTGACTTTACTGGTGTTTTGTTTCTTGGGTTAAACATTAACGTGACCTTTTCTTCCAATGCGTGTCATTTTGACCTAAACTACGTCTCTCAAGTCCTATTATACAGTCTAATTGTGATATGAATTTTGTTGAAAGTTTTGTTTTAGCACATTTGAGATAGATTGGTTACTTAACCGCGTGACCTTTTCTTCCAATATTTGACCTATGTCCTACTAACTACGTCAATGGTCATGGTGGTAGTAGCGGTTGGTTTCGGGGTTTAGCGTCGTCGTCATCCTCTGCGGGTCTGCAGGAGTTGGGACAGAAGCTCCATCCCTTGTCCAGTTGTCCTAACCCTGAAATATATGGGGGAGGACACGATACACACGCCAAATTCAAATTAAAAAACTTTTATAAATTATTACGCCTCTGTCAACTACTGTGTAGACTGTTGTGCACTTTTCTGGACACTTGACACTTGACCTATGTACTTGACCGGTGGTGACCGTCAACCGTAGATAATTTGAGACAATTCCAGAGACTAAGAATTTGAGCTTAAATTTCTGTAACTAATATGTCTGTTCCTGAGGATGGGCTTGGTGAAATAATGGGTTTACCCGACTCGGACTCCCCAGTCATTACTCGTCGAATGTCAAAGGTCGAAACACCGTTCATGGTCACTGAGGATGATACTGAAGAGCTCAAGAATGGAGTAGTTGACAAGGAGGATGGTTCTGGGCAAAGTTTACGGAAAAGACGGACATCCGGCCTTGGATTATTAACAGGGGATGACGGCGTTACTCATAATACTCCAAATCCTGATGATTGTATGCGAGTAAGTTTCATTAGGTTAGGTTTAGGTTATTACTTTAAACTAGCCTGTTTGGCCATTGCAACCCATGGCCCGTCGCGTTGTCATCGCTTGTACATGTACACAGTTTTTGTTTACTTGTTGAAAATTATCAAACAATTTGAATTCCAAAAAACTGACCAAATCATAAATTGTACCACTTCGCTATGACACACAGTCAGATTACGCCTTATTAGGATTTTAAAGTAAAGATTTGTATAAGTTTTATTCCCTCGTGCAGGATTTGGAAGTAGGACTGGATGGTCTCTCAATGACAGGAACTTTAAGCTCATCAGATGAATTCAATGAAGCAGAGAGTATACAACCGGAAATGTTATTATCGAATGAATCAATTGATCAAGATGATCTTTTAAATAACCTGGAATGGAAATTACATAGAAAACATGTTTTTATTTTAAGTGAAGCTGGGAAACCCGTATTCTCAAGGTTAGTGTAAATATATTCTATATAAATCCTTTTGGCTATTTGGAATATTTGAACGTTTTCTATAACATAACCTAACCTAACCTAACATAACATAACCTAACCAAACAATTTGTTTTGAATTTTCCCCATAATGTACACAGGCATGGAAATGAGGATAAATTGGTGACTCTATTTGGTTTAATGCAAGCCCTTGTCTCAGTTGTTCAAGATGGGGCCGACGTACTTCGTTCCATTAAAATTGGACGCACTAAAATTGTATTTCTTCATAAAACTCCGTTGATACTCGTGAGTGTGTCGAGACTGGATGAGTGTGTTGGGCAAATTCAGACGCAGTTACTGTAAGATAATATACCCGTATATGTATACTGAAATTGAATTTAAAAATAAACAAAATAATTCAATAATATCAATTATTTATTTATTTATTTTCAGATATTTCTTCAATCAAGTTGTTAGTATTCTAACTGCTCGACAATTAATTTCAATTTATGAAAAGAGAAGAAATTATGATTTACGTCGATTATTGGCTGGTTCAGAGAGATTATTAATCAATTTATCGGATTTAATTGAAAATGATCCGAGTTTTCTACTTGGTGCTGTTAAATGTTTACCTTTATCAAATTCAGTCCGGGAGATTATTAGTACAACTATTATACAAAATACAACGAAATTACAGGTACAATTGAATAGTCTAACCTAACCTAAACCTAAACCTAACCTAACCTATGTAAAAATTCTTAATTTCTACATTAATTTTTTTTGAATTTCTATTTTTCAGAATGTAGTATTTGCAATATTAATAGCAAATAATCAACTTGTAACACTAGTTCGACTGAAGAAATGTTTTATGCATCCAATGGACCTACATTTAATTTTAAATTTAATTGATTCATCTGAGTCATTTAAAGCTGCCGAGAGTTGGACACCAATTTGTCTACCACGGTTTGATTCAAGGTAATATTTGAAATTGAAATTGTCTAAATTGAAGTAGGTTAGGTTAGGTTAGGTCAGGCTCATACACTAACCTAACATAACCTAACATAACCTAACATAACCTAACATAACCTAAGATAAGCTAACCTAACATAACCTAACCTAACCTAAACCTAATTTTTTGTGTATATTTCCAGCGGATTCGTTCATGCTCACGTCTCATATTTAGCAGATGATTGTCAAGCCTGCCTTGTTTTACTAACAGCGGATAGGGATTCATTTTTTATTCTATCTGCAGCCAAACAAAAGATCGTGGACGTGAGTTAAATTACGAATTTACTTTAAATTGATATTTTCCTAACCTAACCTTAACCTAACCTTAACCTAACCTTAACCTTAACATTTTATTTTTGTAGAGACTCCGACGTCATTCTTGTTTAGAAGCAATTAACGCAGCAATGTCAAATCACTGGCCCCTAATGTCATCTCTGAACGTCCCTGAAATCCGTCATTTTATTTATATATATAAATCAATTGCTCAGTTCACTTCATCTGTATTAGAACTTCCTTATAAAGAAATTAATATTTCAAAATCCAACACTGAATTCCGTGCCCTATTCTCGACATATTCCCGGATACACTCAAGGTTACATAATCATTCGAGGCCATTGAAATTATTGTACTGGGTTGGGGACACAGAGAATTGGATGGGATGGGTCACGACCGGGTTTGAGCTCTATGTCACGTTTGAGCCACTCGTCAAGAAACCTGGAGCCATCCAAGCTGTCAATAAATTAATTAAATGGATTAAAAATCATGAAGATAAACTTTTTATTATACATTCACCCACTTTTTGAAAAATATTGAATTTTAATATTTGTTATTTGTTATTTCGGATTAAATGAATGTTTCTGAATGTCACAAATTAGAAAAATGCATGTAATTAGTTTGTGTAGTGTCACATATGAGTTATAAAAAGTATATTAAAAAACATTCCAGTAACCTAACCTAACCTTATGTATTGAGATATTTATGTTTAAAAGCTCAAAATTAACCTTCATACACTATCTGTTAATGGACATGTATTAAAATGGCTTGATTTTTGCTTTTCGGAATCTTCATTCTTCATGGTAACATGGAATACAGATACGGTTTTGTTTACTGTATTCTAAATTTTATATAAATTTGGAAAATTGACAAATTGGGAATACAAAAATCTTTATGAAAAGAAAAATTAGGTCAGATTTCCATGGTCAAAACATTCGGGTCAATGTCATCATAATTTCTGTTCGCGGGCGCGGTCAAAAATTACAGATATGGCTGCTAAAAAGGCATTAGAAGAGGTAAGATACGAGGTTATCATTTTTAAAAAATTCACAATCACTACCTGTATTTAGTTAATTACATACGTTTAATGTAGATCCGTGAGAGAAGTATAAATGCTGGAGCTGACCCTGAGCTTGTGAATGCCTCACTCCATGTTATGCAAGGGATTACAAATGCTCTGGTCGGAATGTCATTTCTGAATATTTCGGATGAGGACAGAGCTCAAATTGGTAAATAAGGTCAATATAGGAATTAGCAGTCCTGTACGCAGATTCAAAAGGTTGACCTTGGATATATTCTGGGTCGTATTACAGCTAAATTCATGGAAGTTGAGCCTGCTGTGGACTCAGCTATGGACAGTACTATGGCAGAGGACAGTCCAGGATCTGACGAGCGTCTCGGAAGAATGGTTCGAAATAGACCGAATTCTACGACCTGGTCATCTAGAGGTCAAAGTCCAGGGCAAGGGAATGTCCGAGAGGCTGCCCACCGTAGTCGGCGCAGTAGTGGTGGGAGTCAAGATCCGGAACGTCGTCGCTCTGATTCTCCTACCCGGGATTCTAGTACTACTCGTCCACGACGGTTATTTTCTAACTTTCCCAAGAACTGGTTCTGTTGAATGTAATGACCTAACCTAACCTCCTTTTGTATATCACGCATAGCAGTCACTCATCCCACCGTCACCGTCGTCACACAAGTGACCATCGACATGACCGCTGCTCCTCCAAGAATAAACGACGTCGGAGCCGAGGTCATTCAAATAACCGGAATTAGTTAATTGACTCATCGGGACTCGGGACTCGGGACTACGAACAACCGTTATAGTTGATTTCCAATGAAAAGCCCGTAAAGCACCGTAAATGAATCTTATTTAAAACCATTTATACATGAATAAATATTGAAAACATATTTGACCGCAGCAGGAGTTTGAAATTTCAATCATATTACCATTTATTTATTCATTTTCATATAATACACCTTGATAATAAACTGCTCATTTCTGTGACTCGATAATGCTACGTAGAATTGCCGCAAGTCCAGTTGGAGCAAGATCCAGGGGTGTTTGTTTCCGTTTATTCTCAATGTCAACTCGAGCCCCGTAATGTACAAGGATTTTAGATTCTTCTAGTCTATTCTCCTCACAGGCCAAGTGTCTATTTACATATTTAATTGAATTTAATTATACTTGTAGTAAAATATGTTGGAATCGCTTTAATTAATTAATAAAAATAACTTACAGCGGTGTACTCCCAGTTGAATCCTTGGAATTGACATCAATTCTTTCACTTTTAGTTAGAAGTAATTGAACAATTTTAATATGACCCATTGAAGCCGCACGATGGAGCGGGGTTGAGTTCATGGTATCAGTTATATTCGGATCCGCGTTATTTTGTAGAAGGATCTCGACAATCTATTTAATATTTTAGTAAAAACAATGGAATTAGTTAGGTTAGGTTATGTTGAGCCCTTGAAATTAAGGTAAATTAGTATATTTAACCTCCGAGTGATTTTTGGAAGCAGAATATTGAAGTGCAGAGTGTCCACCGTCATTTTTTGAATTAATTTCCGCACCTTTGCCAAGTAAAAGTCGAACAATTGAAGTTTGTCCAGATGAGGCTGCTATGATTAATGGGGTCAGATTCGTCTGCGTGGTTATGTTAGGTTAGGTTAATGCATAATACATTTAAAAACAATGAAATATATTTTTCCTAATTAACTTTATAAATTACATCATCCACTGCATCCACGGGGGTTGAATGATTGAGTAGAAATTCCACGAGTTCCATGAATCCAAGGCTACAAGCCCAATGTATTGGTAGTCGACCACTCTGTAAATATAGAGTTCATTCAAAGGTTAGGTTAGGTTAGGTCAATGGTCAAATGCCAGGGGGTCAATTACAACTTACATCATCTTTTTTATGCATTAGGTTCATGTCTTGATTAATGAGTCTTTTAGCTCGATCCACGTCACCAGATAATAATAACTCATGAACGGAGGGAACTGCGACGGAAAATTATAAATATTTTTTTTATAATTGTACTCACGTTTAAGAATTTTTTATAAATTAATCGTGGTATAACGAAATATATATGTAAAAATTGTATGTGTACCTTTCGGTGGTGCTGTCATTATTATGTGATTATTTGGTGTTTGGGGGAAATATGTTGAATGACGTGGGCGTACTTTCCGTTTTAATTTAGTTCTGGTAACAACAACGTTGTATCCGTTCGTTCTTACTTCAAGTGACAAAACTGACAAAAAATGTCACCTTTATTTTATGTCACAACTTGTGTGTAACGTAACTTTTTTGGCTTTGACATTCATGAGAAGATTTTGAATTTTTGAAATTTATTTCAAGGTAAACTTTTGCCGCCGTTTTTTCTCTTCAAATGACTCGAACAACGCCTACTTTTGAAAATATTCATAAACAGATTATGAATCGAACCAAAGGATTTAAATTCTTAAAATTTTAAAAATTAAAAAGTTTTGATTCAAATAGAGTTTATTATTATATAAACAGTTCTACTTTGTTAACATCTTAAATCCAAGCCGACAATGTCAGAGAAACTGGAACAGGTTAGATAATTTTAGTTTACAATGTCCAAAACTTGACCTAACCTAACTAAATTAATCAGAGTTTAATTGTGTACTTAAAGTGACTTTAATTAACACTTACGCACAGATTGAGAATGGTTTGAGTATTCTCCGTGAAGCCTCTCGTCGTAATTCTCAGATTACATCAAATTTAGTTGGAATACTAAATTCATTTGAGAACCGGATTGGGAAACTTCAAGATACAATCCTACCAGTTTATCAACAAACAGAGTCACTTCGACAAAAACAACAGAGTGAGCCTAACCTAACCTTTTGAACCTAACCTTTAACATTGTAAAATACTATGTATAGATAATGCTGATTTTTTGTCCAATTATATAAATTAGACGTTGAAGTAACATTAAAACTAGTGGATACAGTAATTGGTTATTACAATGTGAGTAAGGAAGTGGATCAGGTCATCAAAAACGGACCTTCAGCTGTTCCATTGGATGACTACATGTCAGCCATGACCAGGGTTGAGAATGCTGTGAAGCATTTTGAAAAAAATAATTCATCAAGTGTAGAATTAGAGAATTTAGTAAGCTAATATTACAATTGACAATAATACATAGAATATGTGATAGATTTTCGGTCTGTTTACCTAACCTTAACACTGAATTTAATTTTTAGTTGGATTTGATGAATAATGGTGGAGATGGATTGAATAAGGAATTTCGTGAAGTCCTTACACGACATTCTAAAGTACTTCCGGCTGTGGCTATACTCGAAATGATTGAAGAGGGTATGGACACTGGGTTTTTTACTCTAATTTTTAGCCTCTCGAGTGAAGTTTTTCTTTAATTTGGCCTCTCGAGTGAGGTTTTTCACTAATTTAGCCTCTCATACAAGATTCTACAACTAATTTAGCCTATCATACATGATCTTACAACTCATTTAGCCTCCCAAAAGAGGTTTTTCAACTACTTTAGCCTCTCAAACGAGGTTTTTCACTAATTTAGCCTCTCAAACGAGGTTTTTCTTTAATTTAGCCTCCCAAAACGAGGTTTTACTCTAATTTAGCCTCTGAAACATGGCTTTTATCTCTAATTTAGCCTCCCAAACGAGGTTTTTCTATAGTTTAGCCTCCCAAACGAGGTTTTTCTTTAAGTTAGCCTCTCAAAACGTGGTTTCTTAATGTATGTCCCGCTTATTTCCCATATTTTCCTCTAGATCATAGTACACAACAAAATTCGAGTATGAGTATACCGGAGCATGTTCAAGGAGATTTGAAGAGATTAGCGGAATGGCTCATGTTTCATAATATTGATTCTTATATGAATGTTTATGCTTCAATCCGCTCAAATATTCTTCTAAGATCAATTCAAGGTTTAAAAGATTATCAAAAAGCAAGTAGCCTCACAATGGCATCTCCTTCTGCTTCCGCGGCTGGTGCTGCTGCTGGTGCTTCACCAAACCCATCATCTCCGATTCTGGTTAGTTTATTTGTAATTCCGTAAAGAAACTTATACCAGAAATACGCGAGAAACTGAAATTTGACGAAGCTGACCCTTGCGCGAGACAATGACCTTTGCGCGAGACATTGACCTTTGCGGGACGCTGAGCAATGCGCGAGTCACTGACCCGCGATCGAGTCACTGACCTTTGCGAGCGGAGCGAGCATAGAAGATTATGACACTTATGAATGCGCAAAGCATTGACCCATATGCGCGAGACATTTGACCCATATGCGCGAGACATTGACCCTTGCGCGAGGCTTACCAAGGCAGGACTGAGTATGGAAATAAACAAACCCAATGTGACCTGTGCGCGATACAAATTCTTCCGCGACACTAATCTTTGCGAGCGGAGCGAAGATTATGACACTGATGAAAAGCGCGAGACATTGACCTTTGCGGGATGCTTATGAATGCGCGCGGCCCTGAGCAATGTACGAGACAATAATGAAAGCTCGAATCACTTGACCTTTGCGAGCGGAGTGTGAGCATATACGAGCGCGTTTAACTAATAGTTGTCATTTTCTTGTAAATTATATTTATAGCGAAATAAGTTTCGACAATTTGGTGATTCAAAGAAAGGTCGACTAACACAAGCATTTGAGAAACGTGCTTCAAAAATGCTTCAACGTGCTTCGGAATATTCTGGAATGGGGTCAAGGAAATCAGGTTAGGTCCTAGAACCAATACAATCGTTAGTTTTATTAAATCTTTGTTAACTATTTAACCTAACCTAACCTAACTTGTAAAAATGTATACAGAACTCCGTGATGACATTGGTGGTGTGAGTGATCGTGAGAGTGAGAATTTCCTTGTCCTAACAACTGGAATGTTGAAATTAATTCAAATTGAATCCCAGCTAATGCTCGGGGTTATTCCAATGCAACATCGACAAAAAGTTTTTGAAATTATATCAAGAGATAGCTTTGATTTACTCTTCAATGATGGAGATGTAAGTTAACCTAACCTAACCTAACCTTAATTGAATAATTTAGTCATATATATGAATCATTTAATAACCTAACCTAACGTAACCTAACCTAATCTTTATTTTTACAGAATATTGCGAGTCGAATCAAGAAAAGTATTGGGAGACACGAGTACACTGCTATTCTCACACTTTTCCCAATTATTAAATGTTTACAAACACTCCAGCCTGGTTTTGATGAAATATTTGTGGGCTCATTTGCTTCAACAAAAGCCAATAAATTAACAATTCTACTGAAAACTTTTCAGACTAATGTAAGTGTATGAGCAATATATAGTGTCAAGTCTTAAATTCCTGATATTTACGTATATTTCCGTGTATTTACGTGTATTTAAGTGTATTTCCGTGTATTTCCGTGTATTTAAGTGTATTTCCGTGTATTTCCGTGTATTTACGTGTATTTCCGTGTATTTAAGTGTATTTCCGTGTATTTACGTGTATTTCCGTGTATTTCCGTGTATTTCCGTGTATTTAAGTGTATTTACTTGTGTATTTACGTGTATTTCCGTGTATTTCCGTGTATTTCCGTGTATTTACGTGTATTTAAGTGTATTTACTTGTGTATTTACGTGTATTTACGTGTATTTACGTGTATTTAAGTGTATTTACTTGTGTATTTACGTGTATTTACGTGTATTTACTTGTGTATTTACACAGGGCATGCGTGCACTTGAGGATTTTATAGAAAATATTCGGAATGAGCAAACATCCCAATTACCGAAAGACGGAACAGTCCATGAATTGACGAGTAATGTCCTCATGTTTCTGGAACATTTAACAGAGTACATTGATACTGTCGCTAATACATTAGCCCTGGATCAGAATTATAATCCAATCCCAACTTCAACGAGTAAACACCTGGATGAAGCATTCAAGAAATCATTAATTGGGTCTTATATAAGTAAGTCAGGTTAATTTATTAAGTAATGCTTTTAAATTCGCAGGTTGACATGTGTACTAAATTTTGTTTTTACTTTGTACATAGAACGAGTACTACAGCAATTAAATTTCACGTTAGTGACCTGCAGTGATTTATACTATGATCATTCAATTAAAGCAATTTTTCGACTTAATAATGCTTGCTACGTCTTGAAATGTTTACAAGGCTCAATACTATTGGATTTACTCAAAACAAAAGAACCAGAGTGTAGTGGGAATTATATTGAAATGATGGAAGATCAAAAAAAGGCTTATATGCATACCACGTAAGATTTGTTTTTGGTTTAGGTTAGGTTTGTAGTTTTGAAATACAAATTTTTATATAATTTCCCCGTGTATAGATGGAAGAAAGTTGAGGACAAGTTATTTGGACCGGATGATATACCGATTGCCCTACTCCGTGCTGGGAAATTACGGGATAAAGATAAACAAATTATTAAAGATAAATTTTCGGTATATAAATTATTCAAATATATTTCAATGATTACATACTAAATTACAAAATTTCAATCTTATAAATTTCAAAATTTATATAGGCCTTCAATCGTGAAATGGATGAAATATGTCGTTTACAACAAGGTTATGCTGTACCAGACTCTGAGCTCCGTGCTGCTCTCCGCTATGAAAGTCGGGTTAATATTTATACAAAATATAAAGAATTTTATGATAAATATGCTCGAGTTTTATTTACTAAAAATCCTGAGAAATATATTAAACATACACCAGAGAGTATAGGTAATTTAATTGATGGGTTTTTTGATGTGTCTTGAATAAAAGTCTGTTTCCAATTCCAACCTAAATGTAATTGTTATTAATACGAAATTAAATAAGAAACTAAAACTTTTGCATTTTCAAAAGGTCCATTGTAATACCTCTCGTTTGACATATCACATGAGCCAATATACCGAATTTTCAGAAAACCCGCAGTTCCCGCCGTTTTCAATTGCGCAGACAACATTTAATCGGACATTTTCATAAGCACTTCCAGCATGTCCATTGTAATACCTCTCGATTGACATATGACATGAGCCAATACCGAATTTTCAGAAAACCCGCCGTTCTTAAAAAACCCGCCGTTTTCATTTGCGCGGACAATATCAAAGCGCACATTTTCATAAGCATTCTCAGCATGTCCATATCACAATACCATGTAAGAGAATTTTCAGAAAACCCGCCGTTCTTAAAAAACCCGCCATTCTCAATTGCGCGGACAAAATATTTAGACACAAATTTTCATAAGCATTCTCAAAATGTACGATACAATACCTCTCGTTTGACATGTATCACAATACCACGTAAGAGAATTCTCAGAAAACCCGCCGTTCTAAAAAAAACCCGCCGTTTTCAATTGCTCAGACATAAAAGATTAGTTTGAGTTGTTTATTCGACCAAGATCCGGAATATTTCTCCCTAAATATAGCACCTTAAATCCGTCACTGTTTAATTAACATATATTATACAAGTATTTATACACAAGTATTACAAATATATGAACGTTTTTTGAAATGTGGTTTTAAAAACCCGCCGAGTTGGAGGCATATTGCATTTTGTGAATTTCATATATAAAAAATGATCATAAAGTAATATATCATTACAGAAATAATTAACAAAAAATGAGTTAGGTTAGGTGTGTATTTTTTAAAAATAAAAATGTATTGTTTTACAAGCCCCTGGGGTAGATTAAAGTTACTTTTGTATATGTCAAATATAATGTTGATCAATATATTCAAAGTTGAAATTGTTGTGATGGTGTAGCATACTCTGCTCTGTAAAGTGAAGCTTTTGATCTTGAGAAATCCGAGTAAGAATGATCCATTTCCGGTGGTACAATCATAATGGGTTGTAAATTCATGGAACGTTTCGTTGAAGCATATGACATACTAACAGATGGTGAGAGTGTTGTGTCTGTTTGATAATACCCACTTGTTGGGTAGCTCCCACCTGCGAGTATCTTCCTTTCAGATTGATTGA
>JAQFYT010001178.1:0-17992 GCA_034694925.1 Ceratophysella denticulata
TGACAAAAATTTGAATTCCAAGAATTGACCAATCACACCCATACCGGGCCGCACGCACCACGCAGGCACCCATACACACAGCTTCCTCATACGTGGTTATGTATGAGGAAGTTTATGTTATGTATGTTAAGGTTATGTATGTTATAGTTGATGAAGTCCCAAGAGCCGACTCCTAGCAGCTTTGATATTTCAATTTGTCATATTTTGCAATTTATGTTAGATTTTTTTCAAAAAGTCGGTCGGTGGCGGTACCATCACAAGATTCCACCCTGTATTTGCATATAATTGTAGTAGCAAACAAATATTACCAAACCGAATACCTGAGTAGATTTGCGTTTCTAGTGAGCACTATACTGTACACAACTGACGCACTTTGTACTTCGTATTATCGTATTGTATTTTTCCATTCCGAAGAGAGCAAACAATGATCTTTCCCTGATACGATGCTGACTTTCAGGACAAAAAATTCCAAGTTAAAGGGTTCAAATGCACGGAATACGGAGTTTATCGTGTCAATAAACGTCAAGCCGAGAAACGGAGAACATTTTGTATCGGTTTAAAAGCACGGCATGCATAATTGAAGGTGTGCTCACACACGATGCCCGAAGATGAGAGAGAGTCACGTGCAATGGGCACCACGCGTCAGCGGACTGCGGCCTGGTTATGCTCAAAAATACGACCCCGCAAAATCATAATATTGAAATCCGAAACTGAGACAAAATCCCGCAGAGAAATGTACATTATCTATATATTTCGTTTTATACGAAATTGTGAAACCGGAGACACCAATAATGGGACGCGCTATACACGCGTAACCCTTTCTTCTTCTCGTCTCCCTTCGTTCAACCTGTCACTCATTATTACATAATTGGAACAAATTTTCACGTCAGCTCAAGTGGGTATTTGTATGGACTCCAACCCAACTTCAGAGACCAATTGATGTACGCAACCCCATCATTACGATAATGTGAGAACGCCAAGGGTTGAGGCTTGACTAAAACGCTCGCGACATGCGTTACCATGTCTGTTCAGCTTCTCTAATATGTCAACCGGAAAATTCTGGCGTTGGTCTTTTAAAGGCTAAAAACATATTTAACTAAATTTTAATTGAAGTTTCATACACCCTGTTCTCGTTTACATCGGTGCGGTGGCTTAAAAATTGCCTCTCCACTACCATATTTCAATGCATCATGTTACAAAATATCTTTGAGCTAACTCTTCTGGAAATTTCTCAGACCCACAGCAATGTGCATATGCAATACAACGCTAGTTAGCAATAAATCAAATACTTATTAGAGAGGTGACGTGCGAACATGATGCAATACCTTTGTTCATTTATGAACTCCTTATTACAATATCTATTTTTGTTGTTCAGCTAGAATGAAGACTGTATAGAGTAAATAGGAACCGAATTTTTGAAATTGATCTATTGAACTCATGATGAGTCAGCAGTCCTTTAACAAAGAATTTTTCTGTTTCAGATTCTGAAAGAAGCTACTATTATATCAATCATAGGCACATGCAGTTATGAATTAGGTTCCAATGGCGAATGCCAAAGCAATGCCATATACTTAGGTACTCATATCTAAAGTCTGGGTGCAGAGTTTCACCAATGCGACCAGAAAGCGGACTGACCACTCAATTTATCTCCAATTTTCAATCCATTTGGGCTGTGACACTTTGGACAGTCAAAATGGAGACACGGAAGGACGAAGGGAGAGAAGTTTGATAAATCGTTTTTCTTTGTGTTCCACTAGCACGCTACTTTTGACCCTTTGTTGACTGAGGTTATGCCTGTATTCATCTTCATCATCCTCAGTTGAGTAATACCAAAAACCAGGGAAAAGTCAATAGGAAAACATGCAATGGGACTACTAATGCTCTAAGTCAGTACAACAAATCTTTGTACACCTGTGGCTACTCAATTCCTTCCCACTAAAAATAAAACCTCAACCTTTTAGCCCAACGGCTTCACTCCAACTGACTCGGACATGTCACGCAATCCAACAGAAATAGAAGTTCGATATGGCTCAATGGTCTAACTTGAAACATTGTGAACTTTTAAGTATACAAAAATATATGTACATTCAATTTCAGACAGACAACAGAAAAACTTAAGAATAACTGTATGGATCATCTTATAAAGCTCCGTCTGGTCTAAAAAAAGCGAGAAGTACGCCGGAGGAATTTTCGGTTTACGTGTCGTTATTTTTGCGGTTGTGACTTACAGATCATGAATGGCTCGCTTCTTCCGTTGCGATCCTTGCTTCAATTACGATGAGACTGTATTCAAAATATTTTCACTATTCTGAATACAAATAGCAGGACCTTCTTATTTATTGAAACTTGGATAAGTGAAAGCATCCCTGAACATAGCCATATTGCTGTCATTATTATAAAAAAATTCATATTGCACACCGCACTGAGATAAGACTGAGAATGCCCAACTACTTAAGCAGAAAATAAAAATGTGAGATTTTGCTTATTGCTCCCTAACTTATTGCATTTTTCTCTTCACCATTGTTATTAGCTGGAGTTTACCTCATAAAAGTCATCATAAATTTTTATTCTGGAAATGACAGTGAAAACTTTAATGTTTTTTATGGACTCTCAAGCTTACTCTCTCCTGATTTATGCAGAAAGAGCAATTAAGGCCGACGCCTTGCACTGATATGAAATGAAACAGATCTCGCTTCTTTTATTAGTCCTCAGCCTTCTCCCAATACCCTGCTTTTTTTTATTATGTGCAATGCAGATTTGTGTATAATGTTATTTCTTTATTTTAAGAGCTCTTTTTGTTGGCCATTAAATCATGCGGGAACCATACACACCCTCGGATTCTTATTTAGCTATTAGTACGCCTTCTTCTCCGTTAATGGGCCTTGCTCCCTGTGCACAGGGACAATATGGCTATGAATTACAATAATAAAAAATCTCTTTCTAACACTTTTTATGGGGTGTATTTTTTTGTTCCGTTGGAATTCATTAAGTAGTGTTTCGCCACCTTATTAAAGCAGCAATTAGGGGAACCGAACAACTGAAATTTTAAATTAACTTGTGAGAATGCGAGAAAATTAAGTTCGAACCAGACAAACCTCAGAATTAGATCACTCTGCGCTACGCCACAAGGGTGGTACTAGAAATGCATTTTTGTATTAATTAATGTAAACTTATCGTGTTAAAATGATTTGACAGAATATTGGGAATATTGGGACTATTTTAAATGCTACGTTCTTCGGTATTGCAAAATTAATAAATTCACTATTTAAAACTTAGTATGCTAAATTTTATGCACCAAGTGACACGATTCTCTACAGTGGTTGAGCCGCCATGCATACAAAAAGAAACTGATACACATATTGCTTCGTCATGTAAAGATTTCCGAAAGTATGTAATGTACTCGGAGTCATATTTCATTTGCATGAAATCTCTGGAGAGAACTCTTAAACTGGAAAATCTATTAGCACTAATGGAGCTTAAGCTTTAGCGGATCCGCTCGCATCCGTCCGGATTCCAACTTCTTCCGTTTCCCTTTAACTAAGAGTCGCTCAGGATTATTCCATCCCATCGGCCTATTGTTTTCCAACTCAGATGTCGGCATTGTCATTTAAAAACAGTTGAAACAAAAGAGAAGTTCCTTCCCTCCGCGAGTGAAAGTGAAACCCCAAGTTTTTAAGTAGGTCTAAACTGGGCTTCACTGAGCTCGTGTCTCATTATTTTGTGACATTGGGCTGAGGGTGTCTCCTCATTCGGCCTAATCCATGCAAATGAGGTTTGGGAGAGGAAGTCGTCGTAATAGTAATATCTGTTCTACACGGAGTGCTCTGGTTCTGCCTCAGAAAGTAATTACCCGGACGGAGCAGAGAAGAGCCTCGTAGCAAGAACAATAAAGTCCGGGAGATCTCGCGGAGGGTGAAGGGATTTCAGGAGCCACTTCATTAGAATAAATACTGGCGTGAACCAAAGGCTCACAAAACTTGATTTTCTGCTCCATGATGTTTTACTGGCTCAGAGTCACAGGGTGTGACGAGACGCGCTGCTCTGCGACGCTATTCAAGTAGGACATTTATATAACAAACCACCGTACATACCTAAAGGGAGAAAATTTATTTAAATGTGTTGCAGGTTTGTAAATGCAATATTTCTTTTAAGGGCAAATCTTTTGTAAAGATAATTATGTAATAGTCATATATTGAACTATTTCCGTTACCACATCAGTCTCAGAATCTGGAATACATCCGGATGGGGTTACATTAAAAACTGTCGATGGTATGGAGCTGTACTGGTGATAGGTCACATTTCAGACCGAATAATGAAGTGATAATTGGATGCGCAACTCACCTGTATAATGTTAACCCTCTGTACTTGTGACAATAAGATACTGGAAAATCTGTGCGAATCCGAATATTAAGTAATGCACAAATATGTGGATATATAAACTTTGGCAATAATTTGTATCTATGCGTTAT
Source organism: Ceratophysella denticulata (assembly GCA_034694925.1). Lineage (NCBI taxonomy): Eukaryota > Metazoa > Arthropoda > Collembola > Poduromorpha > Hypogastruridae > Ceratophysella > Ceratophysella denticulata. The sequence continues at coordinate 4,470 of JAQFYT010001178.1, forward strand.
ATAGTTTAATTAGTTATACTGTTAGAGAAATATGAAAGTACAAGAAATGGCATCGAATAAAGTTTAAGTATAATCAAGGAGTATGCATATGAAGATTACTACCCAGTGTGATTTGGAAATACTCATGACTTTCTCTCTATTTGTGCGGCAAGGAGGGACAAGGCGGGACAGTGTCACCATTTACTGGTCCGTCCCGCGTCATAAAGAACAATCACCTTTTCCTGTAATCACTGAAAAGCCTTGATGAGAGAACTGAAATGCGGTGGAGTTAGGGAGAAAGTTTAGAAGTAAGCTCTGGCTCATTAATGAAAATGAGGTCATTAACACACTCTCTTCAGCTTAGCTTGGTCTCAAGAAAGAGAGAAAGTTGAAGCCATGTACACCCCGCAGACTTCCTATGCCCTCGGATCTTTTAATATACTCCACTTACTTAACTGCTAATGAAACTTTGTGACGATTGGGATTTATCGTAATCGTAGTATTGCATTAGGTGCGGAAATGATAATTCAATATATACAGTTTCAAAGTTGAAGTATCTGTAGATAGCTACAAATACAGGTTTTTCAAGAATTCCAGCACATGTGTTTTATATTTGGAAAATAGTACAATGCTAGCTCGGTGAAATGCATGTTTTTATTTTGAAAAAAAATTGTGAACATAAACTTCGCAGAATCTAAATGCAAAGTGCATAGAATGACGATTTGAATGACTTTAGGTAGGTAATGTGTATTCTTGAACGGAATACGCGTTTCGGGTTCAAAAAATGTCATATTTTAGTGAATTGATTTGGGGTTTTTGAGAAGCAAAAGGAAACCTTGATTATCTAGCCAAAACACCCAAGTCGAACATTTTAACTGTCACTAAATACATTAATGTTTGATTATTTCTGCTTCGAGTTTCTATGAATTTTCAAATGTGCACAATTTTATAATGTAAACCTAACGATTAAGTTGGATAAACTGATGCCACGGCGGGTAAAGGAGTTTAGATGTGTTATGTATGTTAGTGTCTGTTTTCTTTCCCTCTTCAAAATGAAAACATGAAATATATCGATTGCCTAGCTAAAAAATTCTAGATTTACTGATTAAATATATTTGGGTGTACAGCTTGAATGAAGATCTTCTTAAGCAAGACAGTTCGTTTTTACCAAATACCTAAGTATTCCAGGATATCTATCTACTCGATATATTTCCCTATTAACATTTAAACAGTATCTCATTGTGCACTCCGTTCTTCCGCGAAGACGGGACTGGATGACAAAACGAAGCATTTTCGTAAATGAAATATTTGGAGAGTTTATTCCAATTGAGTAGAAGAAGAGGCAAAATAATATCGGTGAGGGTGGGAGAGAGGAAACGGAGGAGGCTGCTGCTGCCAAAGAAAAAATAGTTACGAGTACATGGTGTGACGGGTGAAAGTTAAAATGAGGACACTAAAGTTTAACTACTTCTCAGCAAACACGGGAGATAAGGCAGCTAGCTCTGTTCTCTCGTCTCCCCGTTCACAGTCACACATTCCATTAAATTATATAATATTTGGAGATTGAGGGATAAGGAATAAGCCTTCAGTCGGCTCTATACACGAAACACAGGGCTTCGTCAATTCTACCACATCAAGTTCTACTTTGCTAAAGTTTCCTCAAACGTATGAATTTATTATGGCTACGGAAAATGAATCAGCCATGGGTGTTTTTATGATGTTTTGACTTTTTGTATTGTATTATGTGCAGTGGTTAAATAAGGAAATAAAATTCACAAATTACACTTTCTTAGCCCAAAGTTTTGCGAAACTCGTCCCGTGAATTCTCATTAATTACAGGTAGATTAGGTTTTCAATACATTTCGGGAAAAACTGTATTGTCTTATCAGACACGAATTACGAGGAAAATAAGATCGACAGTTTATCTCACGCTTAGATTGGGGTAAATGTTAACTGGTGTACAGACGGTGAAAACTAGGGTATGTATAAATGCCCCAATCATTTTTGTTTCGATAATCGGTCGAGTAAATTTATTATTGCTGTCAATATTCGGCACACCAATCAAGCCATTTAATCGACAAAATGCCAGATAACTTGTAAAAAATCAACCTTAAAAAATGGATTAAGCGCTGATAGCAGAATTGACTGCGAACTGGCTGCCCGGATAGGTAATCAACTATTACATTGAGGAACAAAAGACAAAAATACGTAACAATTTTTTCCAGCCCTCCGTCTACTTAATTTTTTTCCTTTACTAAATATTTGTCTCTCGGGATTGAGGAAATGTAAGTTTCCAATGTCTCATTTGCCAGAACGTTATTGTTCTTCTGTTCCACAGCTGCTGGGGAAATACGACTTCCTTTCTCTCTTTTTCTTCAGCGTGGAGACAAGGGTTAGGAAAAATGCTAATATCAGACACACACGAGCTAAGTAAGAACATAACAGTTAGTCACCCAAGACTTTCTAAAAAGAAATTGTATTTTTCTCCCTGGCTTTCACCGGATGAGTTTTATTTTTATTAGTGAGTAGCAGGGAATCTAAAAATTGGCTATAAAAAGTTTAATAAAGATCAAAGCCGTGTTGGCCGGCCGGCCTTCCTCATTTGGGAACAAATTTTATATAACCTAAAACCTTCATGGTACAAGCTAAGCAAAAGTCTTAATCACGTTACGAGGAATGAACTCCCTAATTAATTTGTAATAGGACGTTTGGTGTGTGTTTAAATCCAATTTTTGTTATATGATATTGCGTCAGGTTTGGATGTTTGGTGTTCCTCGCATGGCGGTTTAGCAGTGCTCGGGTGCTCATCCCTGGTCATTGTTTATTGTTCCCGACCGCCGTTGTGCCCAGTTGGGGATGAAGGAATGACGTGAATGGGTCTCGTGGGAGTCGTAAGTAAGCGGGCGGAAACGCATGAAGGATGGTTCCGAGGGTCAACTTCTTTTATTGAACCTCATTAGAAAAACATCGAAACTGTCACAGTGTGGGGAATGGTTGCGGGAGTCGAAGCTTCTTCATGAAGAATTACTGCGCTCTCGTTCTCCGATCAGTCCCTATATGCAGTAAAAATGCGGCGTTCTCTAAGCTCGGCAATGTGTCTTATTCCTTGTCAAGTGTACTCCCACCATTTGCATCACTATTTATAGCCCGGCTTCTCAGGTTTCGGCTAAAATATTGCGAATGATCATCAATAATTCAAACTATGTCAATTCTAATTGTATTTGTCACACAGCTAATTGCTAATTCCATGACTTGTCCAAACCGTAGCAATTCCATTCGCGGTTCTTACTGTCAGCCATATCTAATGCAGATGTTCCAACAATAAATACCTACTAACAATAAGTATTTTGCTGGAATAACGGTAAACTTTCGACTTAAAGTGCCCTAAAGCCCCAGGGGCTCCAGCAACGACAGTTGAGCATTAAATTCTATGCGTTTTGTAAGCTGTAATATTTTAGTAACAGTAAATGCTGATGCATCCATAAAAGAATTAAAAAAAAGGAAGAATAGCTAGGGTTTCTGTATAATTGCATTGTTCATCTCTATTGTTCTACCCATTAAAAGGGATTAAGAATCATAATTGTATAATTGAATTGACACTTTCGGCAATTGTTCTAAAATTCCCTATCTACAACAGCAGGGGTGAACTGTGTATTTCCAGATGTAGCGCGGAACGTGCGTGCGTGCTGTGCGGACACCACTTATTTAAAACAAAGGAAACGGATTCATTTGCTTACACAGATAGAAACAAAAGAAGTGTTGACATAAACCATCAACTTCTGTTCATGCGAAGAGTTCCGGAAGAGTTTTCTCTTTCGTCTCCAAAAATAAGTGCTAATTGAGTTATCAAGTCTTAATTACCCTAAAAAAGGCACTCACAGGCAATGAAGGGATGAGCCATTTAGAAAGTGAAACGAAATGAAATTCGCAGTACCGGCAACCCTCACCTGTTATAGGTCTACACATTTAAAATTCCAGTTTATTCTAATACGTTACCGACAATGTTCCGTAGTACTTCTGTATAACTTATCCGAGTTAACAAATTAATTAAGTACTTTTACAGTTGGCAAAATCGTTGTTTAATAGCCTTTTTGTACAAAGATTGTGCAAGTTTTAAGCGCCTGAAATCAGCAATCGTTTTGCGATAAAATTCGAGATTTTGTCACTTTCCCATTTTACCTGCAAATTAGCTTACGGAATCTTACAATTGGAAAGCATCGGAGTACGATTTCGATATTTCTCCTGTTATTTCACGAGTTTGACCCCGCCACTGCATGAAGGATCATTACGAGAAACAGCAAGTAGGTGTACGAGTGGGGCGTGAGTGAGTGGTAAAACACAGAGTGGCTCATTTCACTTTCACACCCATTATTCTTTTCCTCTTCCATTTAATTCAATTAACACTGGAGAGCGGGGTTCTGGAGAAAATAAGCCATTCTACACGTTCCAGGCTGAACCAATCTAGTATAATAGCTATAGCGAGGTCATAGGTAGCCAGAAAACCCTTTCCCTTTGGGGGTTGACAATAATGACAGCTCTGCGATTATTTGTTATTGCGTGGGCTGGTTAGCAGGTTTTGAGTTTCCGCTGGGAAGCATCCTGAAAATCGAATGGTTTGGTTGATAGAATAATGTTAATTCAGCATTAGTATTCTTTTGTATATCTGTCACGGTTATATCCAGTACACTTATTACTACTATTACCGCACTGGTTCTCATTATTTGCTCTTTAGTTACCCAATTTCCCCAAATGCCACTTTCTAACCCCAAAAAAATAGGAGTGGAGTCCAAATTTGGATGGGGTGAAAAAGTGATGGATGGATTGGAAACGAAAAATACGGGGTCGATTTGATTATGAATTCTGTCCTTTTCAAACTCGTTCCACTGACTGATGAAGGCCATCAAAATTGATCCTCGAAATCGGCATTTACAATAATCTATCTACAATACTGCTACGTTTAAATTTTTCTCGTATTTCAAATTAGGTAAATGTGAAAAGTTGAATAGGTATTAGCTATGAATCTTAAGAAATACTATATTTATGCCACTTGTTTTATTAAACTTCTTACATCTGCGTATACGTATATTGTAAACATAATTTAGTATGCGTAACTTAATGATCAGTTTTCTAAGAAAACCTTGTTTTAATATACAGTCTTGTAGATGTATATAATTAACAAGATTGAGCAATAGTAATCCCGGTAGTTTATTGATTAGAAGATTCCAATCTTGCAAACAATCTCGAAGTTCGTTATTGTAAACAAAAAATTTCAAGTAGCATTAGCCTGTGCTACCCCAACCATACGTAGAAGGAAAGTTCTAACCCGCCTCACTTGATTTTGAAATATGTCTGTTTATTTAGCACAATCAATGGAAATATTTGGACATGATAGTGGGGAAGGTCAACGTCATCAAGTTATCGGGTTTCAGCAAAATATTTAACATTCATTAAAGACATATTAAGATTCAGATTAAGCTCGATTAAGCTAAGCTGTTTGAATAGGTTAATTAAAATCATCGATTGTATCTTTTAATGTATCGATTTTGTATTTTTTGCTGAAAGTGGAACTTATACATTTGGAACGCTTTCTTTTTGGATTAATAGGGAAGGACATACTGAAGTGTTTTAACTCCAAGTCAATTGAATTAAACCATTTCATCGTGGTGGAAGATGTTGCCCAAATCCGCTTTTTCCTGTTTAAATCTTGCTCTAAACCTTGGCTGTTTCTTTAAAACAACGCCGTTTATATGGGATGGAGGAAATCGCCGTTTGGAATTAGATCCGCGGGGTATAACCAAAATTGTATTTTCCGTTACCACGGGATATCTCTGCTTCCATTCTTTCTTTGTGACAATTCGCTGTGTCCAGTCTATTCTAGCTGCTGAAGTGTCACCCGCAGAACTTTTGTTGGAAGTTGGATTCTTGATGCAAGAAATACTCGGTGTTTTAATTCAACTGAACACATTTCTCGGACGGAATGAAATGGTGGAGTTTTTCAATGAATCCCTAAATTTTGAATCTACTCTGACAAGTGAGTGTTGATACATTAAAAATTAAAACCATCATATTTGCGTTAAATGTTAAAAATTTCATGTTGCTATTTTTCTGGGTAGGAAATTTTCAGCGCGAGGAGCCTTGGACAGTTTGTGGCATTATTATTTGGTCATTCGTACCAATTATGACTGTTCATTACATTGGGTGCGTCTGTTTATTTCTCATAAAACCAAGGATTCCGATATTTTACTTTTCACTACTGGATATCTCCGATTCCTGGAAGTACTATTTCATTCTACTCGAAACGTTTGCAGTTTTCTATACTTGGGTAAACTCTTTGCCGTACATAGCAGGAGCTCTGATGTTTGTTATGAGTACAACCTTTTGGTTAAAGCAGTTAAGGTAGGCTTAACTGTGACACTTCCATTTCTCAATTTGTCATGGAAGATTGATTCATATTATATTTTATGAATTTATAGCATCGACACATCAGATAAAAATCACGCCCGGATTTCAAAAACGCACTCCTCAATACGTAAGACCGAGACTACTGCCATTGTCTACCGGAGCTATCAGTTGCTAATTCACATATTCAATGACTACTTGAATGTTGTTGTAATGAAAGCACAAATGTCCCTTGTGATGGTCCTTTCAGTACTGAGCATTTTCGGGTCGATTCGATTTTATCACACTCTCAATCTGGTTGCCTATGGATCATTCCCAGCTTTAGCCGTTGGAACTATTATTTTCTCCAATGTGACCTATCGTTACGGAGGAATAATCAACGGTGCTGCGGAAGAATTTCGTCGTTCTTGGTTGCGCGTGCAAGCACCTGGCTTCGGTGCGTATCGCAGCGTGTTACCCTCGGAATATTTGGTCAAGTTCCTCCGATCATGCAGAGATCCGAAAATCAAAATGGGAAATTTCTATTACTTTGGGAAAACAACTGCAACAACTTTTACATCCAGAGTTATTGAGTATGCTGTTAACCTTCTCGTAGCAGTTTAAATAGGAATCCAAGAATTGACCCTGAATAAACGCTAGGCTACATTATTTTCATGGGCAATTTGATAATGACTTTTACATCAACAAAATCAATTTCAGGGCTAGTATCCAATTTCAAACGTTTTATGCATATTGCTCAACCGGATACCAAAATAACCGCGTCTATCTGTCATTTAACTCGGTGTAAATATTTATGCGCCAATGATAGCGAAAAATGCAAAATTCCACCCGCAGTAATTTTACAGTGCATAGATCAATTAAGATACTTTCCTAATAGACTCGGTAAGTATGATTTTCAAAAGCCCAGTATTGTATGGTTATCAGAGAGAAATGATTCAGTATTGCACAAACCCTTGTCTAATCCATCCATAATGCAACTTCACTGGATACAAGACACAATTTTATTTGTTCGAGAATAGAGATGAAAGGAGAGAAAGAGGAAGGGAGGCAGGAGGTCCGTTGAATAGGACTGTGTGTAGCTTATAGCCACGGTGGAAAATCACAGCAGGAGACTTGTTGCGAGTTTGACATGCAATTTGTACTAACTTTTACTTTTCAATTCAGAATAGAAGAGCCCCGCATATGAACTAGACCGAGAAGTACGTATTCTATGAAATTCACAAAAGACACATCATTTATTGATGAAGAGGAAGACCAAGCACTACTGAGGGTTTTTTAACAGGGGAAGCAGATGGAAGTCTTTCCACGGAAGTCCGCAACTCCCTTTGTTTGCCCAGTGTCAAGTCGGCTTTGACGACTTTCTCTCGACCACACTTTCTTCCTCAGTAAATTTTGATGTATCAGTGTAGGTATTGCGACATTTGATAATACGTCAAATTGGCAGGATACCTACCTACATGATATTGGCGATATCTTTAAATATGCGACACTATAGGTACTTAGGCCCTGCTATTGGTATTTATTCTTTAACTTTCACCGATGTGGATGTACACGCTTCATACCGCCTATTTCGGGATGGGACGCAATGTCCAGTGACACTGTGATACAAATATTTTCGTAAATATTTTGGATGCTGAGAAAAATATAAATTTTGTCTGGATAAAGCACATTGATGTCGATTCCATTATAAATATTACAACGCAGGAGTTTGTTACCACTGAGTGTTAAGAAATTAAGTAAACTTTTTATTATGGTTAGGTTTGTTAAATTTAGAACATATTTCTTTAGAAAAACACCACAAATTGTCGTGGAACTATTGCACAACGTAGCAGGTTGTTTCACTGCTATCACTCCAGACAGAAGAGACTGTTTTACGGGAAAGCTACCTATACACTATAAGATATAATATGCACTTAGGTGAATATTGGCTGGTCTTCCTCCGCTTCCGCTTCCAAGCAGACAGGGGAATCAAGTACAGACAGAGTCAGAGCAGGAGCAGAGGACAATAAACAGAAATTGACATTTTTCATTGTCTGTCACACTTTTTAGCCACTTCAGGGGTTTTGGTTCCTTTCACTTCCAAAGTGATTGAGCGGAAAGGAAACTGTGTATGGAGAGAATACACTGTCGTTAGTTGTGTATTACAAGGCTCACTGCAATAAAAACCCCAATTTAGCATCCATTAAGGAACCTGTAGTTCAACGCGAGCAGTTCTTTTTTATTGATGTTCATGATCATGACGACAAACAATTGAGTAGGATTGAAATATGTTTTCCTTGATCCTTCGATTCGCAGTTAAGTATTTCGATAAGTGAGACACTTCAAAGCTTATATAACACTCGCTACGATGTTTTCAACAATGTAAAAAGGTAACTCCTTGGACTGCTAAAATAAGCAGTATAGCCAGATGAGAAATACATGCCTACGTCTTAACAGCTAGTTAACCTGACCATCCCCAAAATTTCTATCGATATGAAGGCTTAAGTTTTCCGTAATCAAAGCTGAGCGTTCTCTGACGCTAACAGTCCTGTACTTATTATTAAGCCAGCAAAAATAATTATGTTTGGAGAGCCATTTTAATACTCAATTAAATGAGTTTAACACGTTTAACACGAGAAATTTAACACGTGCAAAACCAAGCAATATTAGATACAGATCAGCAACCGGTCTAAGCCTTGCAATGTGACAAAGCGTTCGACCTCTCTGACCTTATGCAGCACACAAGATAAGTAGAGCCTATTGAATCTTAAAGTTAGGCTCGCGGGGTGAACAGTGTGAATCTAGGCCGCTCTGGGGGCGCCACCCATATTTCTAGTATATAGGTACAAGCGAAAGGCATTTGGGAAGGAGTACGCTTTGGAGTCGTACGATGAATACGGTGTGGTCAACAAGGTATGGTTTGGTGTCTCTGCCTTTTACAAACACAAAGTACAGTGTATTCCTGTAGTTTTTTAATTGCTAATTACATTATAACTCATGCGTTTCTCAGCTTATAGGGGTGAGTGAGAGCTTGTTGGAAAACTAATTTTTTAATACACAACGGATACCTATAGAAATTCTTTACAAAAAATTCCGCCGCCAATCCTCGTCCGCCATTTTGCTTTCGAGCGGCGGCAAAATTATCAAAATACGTATCCGTTGTGGAACACAACTCTTCCGATTTCCAAAATGTCCTCATTCATCCAGATTTGTTTAGAAATGACCGAGTAGTATCGGCTGAAAGCCCAGCCTTAACCCAGGAAATAGGAATACCGGGAAGGAGAAGTGGACGTGCGTGAGTCTCCATTCATCAATAGTGAATTGAATCCTGTTCCAATACTGCAGTTCGTCGCGTTGCGAGCATTCAAATGTCGTTTTTATGTCAGTATTCCTTTGCATTAAGTTTATGAGCTAATATTAGGTATTCATGAGGCTCCTCTGAAGTAGCTTCGATTCCCCCTCTCCTCCAAATGTGCAAAAATGAAATAAACTCGGAATTCGCAATGCCTGGAATGCAGACATGCCTCCGAATCGCGACTCACCATGGGGAGGTCTGTAAAAATTGCAAGAATTTCATTTTCATAGTTGGAATTCCGTCTCCCTATCTCCCCACACTACTCGAGGGAATAGGTATAAGGTAAGTTGATCATTCTGCCCGCAACTTCATGACAAGACTAAACCCTTTACAGTTATTGAATTTGGACCTCATCCCACACGCACCGCACTCATAAATGGAAGACCGAACGGAAGCCTCCTTTTATGCGTCCTCAAGTCCTGTCGGCAATATAACTCCCGTACATCATCATTTTTACGTTGGTCACTATAAACCGACTTCCTACCTCCGCCTCGAATCCTCTTTACGAGTGTCAATAAAAGTGTGGACACGTCGCTTCTGATATTCCGGATTCTGGGCTCAATTTAAGGTCCGGAATCTATTCAGGTTTAAGGGTTATTTACTACCAGCACCACCGGTAGCTACGAGCCAGGAATTTGTGGAGGAACGTGGCTGAAATTTAATTAAATTAAACACAGAAGAGGCTCCCTGTTAATACTTTAATTGGGACATGAAGTCATCAGGCTGTGTCAATGAGAAAGGACTCTCTCTTGCTCCCTCATTGCCTTTTACGAGATGTGTGATGTGTCCTCACAATTAGAAAACACAATATCCTCTTCTCATCAAAGGACTTACGGGAGAGTGAAAAGCCCAAAAGCCCATGAGATATGCAGAAAAGGAGAAAGGATTTTGGATCCAAGATTTTACACTCATTTTATTATTAGTATTCATTCAGCCATCCATTCTGGTTCAGAAGTTGGGGCTTTGCCTCAAGTAATCACCTTGCTTCAGCCTAAATGAAGACGAGCACAATATCCGGACAAGGAATCACGCTAAAACGCCTCGATCCATATGACCATACCTGTACAATTATATCCATACGACAACAGTTTAAATAATGTCAAAGTGTCCATAAGCGGAAACCAGCGTGAATATGCTATGTGGTTATTCTCTCTTTCTTCATGCTTGTGCAAAGAATTGCTGTAACTTCTTTAGACACTAAAATAAAAGCTCGTCAATTAATCAATCAATGACCGAAACAATAATTTGCTATACGTAGCATATGCAATCGTGGAATCGCGTACGCTTTTGTTAACCTAACCTTATGGCTATTAAATATATAGGTGCAATGCCCGGTGCCAGGTTGGTTCGTAAAAGCATACGAGATATCGGGATTGCACATGCAACGTGTAGGTACGTAACACCATACTTACCTACTTACTTCTAAATTCAAGTAAGTTTTGGTGTTTCAAGATTCAATTTTACCTCTGGATATGGATATTTATTATCGCAAAACCACCACAAAATACGTGGACTATGAAATCCCTTCGATTCAAATATCTTATATAAAACATGAGTTCAAACTGTTTGTATTTAATTGACTACGATCTGAGATGACAAAATGCGTCCAAAATGTCTGCGACATTTTGACGCAAAACTGGAGATCCCATCCATTATGCTCTGGTGGCTGCAGTGAAATAAAGCTTGTGTGAATTTTGTGATTTTCTCATTAGGATTATTCAATAAAAGTTGTGAGCTGTCGTCAGGAGGAGTCACAAAGAAAAGGCTTCTGTGTCCACGGATTATGAATGAACATGTAACGGCAGTGCTTCAGAAAAGTTACTTTTTAATGCAATGGAACGTGTATGCTTTATCTTCGTCTTCAAATCTCCAGAGAGAACATTATATGCCCGGCTCTTTTATGCGTGTCTGCCTTTTTTAATTAGTTTCCAAATGAATGAGCTTCTTTAATAAGACGAAAATTTTGAAGATTACTCCCAGTCCCAGTAGTGCATGAGCCCAAGCTGAATCTTGAAAGTCATAGATGCTTTTTGATATAATATACAAATTGGAAAGCGAAGTAGAGATACGCGGATCTGCTTTCACTTTGACATTGTTCTGCCCGAGGTATTTTCGTCCACCTATTATGTCATAGCACGTTCTAATGCACTCTGAAGAGGACGGAACATCTTCCACCTTCCTAACATTACGAGAAACACTTGTCCATGTAAACAGGCGTAAGGAAGAGGAAGATAAGGACATGGAATCGTCAGTTTTGTTTACCCAGTCTACTACTCCGATATGAAAGAATCATTCCAGTGCACTTATTTCCCCGCGGCAAGAAAGTCCATCAGGATTCTTTTATCCTGTTATGAAAAGATGCTCCTGTCCAGCTCAACATAAGTATCTGAAATCCCTCTGGTGCAAAAAGAAAATCAGTGCATTGCATAAGGGAGTCACGTCAATTTATCCTCGGCATAATGCAACATTTAAATGCTAATTGTAAGTTGCACAAAAGCAGCTTGAATCTGGAATACAAATACCCGTCAGGGAATTTAACACTGAATGTTTCGATTATAAAATAGTTCTGTAATTTCTGAGGAGGAATATTGCATTGGCGAGAGCAAATTTTGCGGCATTAAGCAATATTTATATGTATACAGGCAGCGATACGGAGAAATGTAGCGCATAAAATATTGATGCAACAAAACGTATCGCCAAACCCTTTGCAGATAGCAGACAAAACATATCAAGTCGGAAATAGGTTTTGCAAAATACAAAACGTGTTATGTTATGTCATGTCGGCCTAATTTAACCAAATGCTAGAGTGTATAAAACACGTTTTTAATCCTTCTATGTTCTGTGCGCCATGTTGCTCCGCAAACTTATTTAATATTATTGCCGCAGTTCTACCGAGATCTATCGACATGCGACCAAACCGTTCTGCTCAAGAGAGCGTTAACAGAGAAGGGAGGAGAAAGTTAAAACCTCAAAAATCCAAAAAATAAGGCTGTGGTGATCAAAGGGGATCAAGTATCTCTGGCCTGTCCAAAATCACTCCGGGCCATATACACTATTCCAAAAAACTCGGAAAAAGAAAAGAATAGTATGCGTAGTTTCTCTTTATGATATGATAATATGATCCCTAAACCCCGTCCTGACATCACAAAATCACAAATGTGGTGGACGGGGGACCTAGGGGCAAAATCCTAGCTCGGGAGTGGAGAAAATGCTTGAGTGACCATAACAGACCACCACTCATCTTCAATTCAATTTTCCCCAGAAGATCCCTCAACAGTTGTTGCATGAGTTGATTCTGAGCTGGATTGACGCTATAGACAAATCAGAGCCTAGTCAAATGTCCAAAGGGAACCATATCCTTTACATTTGATTAGGATTTGGAGTTGGAATAACAAGGGAAAGTAATAATATTATGCACTCATATCAGTCCCTCAATCTTTAGCTCCACTCGGGTTCGGGTTATGCTTGACAGGAGAGCATTGTGTTTTTGCTCCTTTTTTTTTACATTTGTGGAAAAAGTAAAAAAAGAAAAGTTGCTGTCTGGCTGGCGTTTGGTACATCGAATTTGAGTTTGAAATATTATAGTAATTGATACCGTGGATCCACGCAAACTAAAATTATGGAACCTTATATTGGAAAGGCTATTGAATGAAAGGACAGAGTTGTAAGACATTCTGGAAACTTTTGTTAGGGTTACTAAATATGTGTTTTATTGCAATAATTAAGAATCTTATAAAAAAAAATGGGGGGTTTATACTCCGACTTTATGCCACATAGGCCTTATCAGAGTGTAATTTCAATCCCTTTATTT